>MU668856.1:45645-97879 GCA_026770625.1 Nicotiana glauca
TTACACAATTAGGGAGTTCTTTTCTGAAAGTTTTGGGAATTCCTTTTCAGAATTTAAGGGGTGGAGAATTTTGGATAAGTCTGAAATACACAAAATTGGTTCTACTACTGTTTCATTGGTTTAAATTGCAATTCGAGTGAAAACTCTTGATTCCTGGTGTTTCGATCACTGTTTTGCATTATTTTGTTGAAGCTGTTGGGTTTTCTACTGTGAATTCAAGTCTGTTGCTGTGATATATTGGTGTTACTGCTTTTATTACTGGGATTCCTGTCTGTTGCTGATCTTCTTCTTTCTCACATCCTTAGAACTCATCAAATTTTCTCTCAATTTGACCAGGTACACCCCTAACTTTCAAGGATGTAATTGAAGCTTTTGAAGAAATAAAAATATGCCTTAGTATTTCTGTATTTTTTATTCTGTTCCTTTCGTAGCTGTAGAATACTTAGATTTTTGTAATTCATTAGGGCTCTATTGTATATTATGGACTTGGGCTGTGTAAATCATAAACTGAAATTAGTGATGCTGTAGAATCGCTAATTTAGACGGTAACACAAGATAATACTAAATAGGCTAGGTTAAAAACGATCACCTAGATTAAAGGTTCAAAACTGGCAGAAATCTAATTGAGTACTTTTAAACTTCCATTTGTTTCTGAAATTAAGAATTGAATACGAAATATTAGAGTATTTTCGTTGTTTATGTTTCTGAATCAGTAATAGTTAAATAAGAAAAGCATATAACGAATCTCGTTATGATTATGATTTGTTTGAACTAGCTCTATAATTCTCCTTTGAGTCCAAAACCTGATATGAAATATGACTCAAATATGCATGAAGTTCAGTGTTTAATCGAAATATGTCAACTGTACATCTAGTATAGCAATTCCAGGTAAACAAGTTAAAATCAGATAGATCTGAATCTGAGTGAACATATATCTCTTAATACAACTAGACTGATACAATTTGTTAGCTAAACGCTGATAGTTGAATAAAAATCGGAGTTAAATTTTAGTTGAAATCTGATACTGAAGTGGTAATGTTCATATAGTTAGTTTGATAAAATGATTAAATCTGTCTTGAATTTAGTTAATAATTTTGACAAGTCCAGGCAGAAGAAGTTGGATTCAACCGTGAAAGCTTCTAAACCTGTGAGATTTGAATTCATAATTATGGGCTGAGCTTTAATTAGCCTTGAGCCCTTCTGTGCACTCCCTTTAAATTGGTCCGAATTCTAGGCCCAAAACATATAGTGGCCTGGATGTGAATGAAATACACAATAAAACTATACTAATAGTTATTTCAATTAAGGAAAAACAATGATAGAAAACATAGCACGATCTAGGTTTAACCTTTAAAATACAATGAGACGAGCATCGTTATAAGTTAAGATACACGGGGCCCTCAAATATTTGTTATAATATTTTAGACTCGGAAGGACCGTTTAGCTAACTCCACGATTTTTCCCAAAATGATAAATAAATAAAGACCATAGGCACAATTTTAATATACATTCTCAAGTATAGGTGCACATTTATGTGACCCAAATCCTACTCTCGACGAAGTCGAAATGTGTCTAAAGCCACAGGCGTACTGGTACGGTGNTAGAATTCTTTATCTGGATTTTAAGTTCGCAGACTGTAACAGAGTCAAACTTTCCTCGGTTCGGGATTAAACCGGTGACTTGGGACACCATTATATTCTCAAGTGGCGACTCTAAAAAACTTAAATAACTAATCCCGTTCCGATTGTCCTTAAATTGGAAAAACTCCTCTACGCCCTCGCGGGTAAAATAGTGTTTAAAAAAGGAGGTGTGACAGGGAGGACAGTTCAAGTTTTGGAAATCAGGCGCCCACCTGGAAAATAAGGGAAGACAGTTCAAGTTTTGGCAATTCGGTGCCTACATAGAGCACAATGGAAGACAGTTCAAGTTTCGGTAATCAGGCACCCACCTAGAGAATAAGGGAAGACGGTTCAAGTTTCGGGTTCAAGTTTCGAAAATTAGGTGCCCACCCGGAAAACAAGGGAAGACAATGCAAGTTTTGGTAATCAGGTGCCTACCTAGACAACAAGGGTGGACAGTTCAAGTTTTGGCAATCAGACCCCCACCTGGAGAAAAAGGGATGTGAATTCGTTTTTTGGCAATCAGGTACCCACCTGGAGAACAAGGGAAAACAATTCAAGTTTAAGTAATCAGGCGCCGCCCTATAGAACAAGGAAAGACAGTTCTAGTTTTGGCAATCAGGTGCCCACCTGGAGAACAAGGAAAGACAATTCAAGTTTCAGTAATCAGGCGCTAACCTAGAGAACAAGGGAAGACAGTTCGAGTTTTGGCAATCGGGCGCCAACCTAGAGAACAAGGGAAGACAGTTCAAGTTTTGGAAATCAAGCGGCCACATGGAGAACAAGGGGAGAAAGTTCAAGTTTCATTAATCAGGCGCCTACCTAGAGAACAAGGGAAGACAGTTCGAGTTTTGGCAATCGGGCGCCCACCTGGAGTACAAGGGAATGCAGTTCGATTTTTGATAACCAGGCGCCCGCATGGTGAATGAAGGAAGACATTTCAAGTTTTGGCAACCAGGCAAACTCGTGGAGAAAAAGGGAAGACAGTTCAAGTTTTTGCAATCATGCGCCGACCTGGAGAACAAGAGAAGACAGTTCAAGTTTCGGCAATCTGGCGCCCACCTAGAGAACAAGGGAAGACAATTAAAAATTTTAGCAATCCAGTGCCCACATAAAGAACAAGGGAAGACAGTTCAAGTTTCGGTAATCAGGGGCCCACCTAGAGAACAAGGGAACACAGTTCAAGTTTCGGTAATTAGGTGCCCACTTAGACAACAAAGGAAGACTGTTCAAGTTTCGATAGTCAGGTGCCCACCTGGACAACAAGGGAGGACAGTTCAAGTTTTGGCAATCAGGCGCCCACCTGGAGAACAAGGGAAGACAATTCATGTTTTGCAAATTAGGCATCCACCTGGAGAATAAGGGAAGATAATTCAAGTTTAAGCAATCAGGCGCACACATAGAGAAAAAGGAAAGACAGTTAGAGTTTTGGCAATCAGGTGCTCACCTGGAGAATAAGGGAAGACAATACAAAATTTATCTATCAGGTGACCACCTGGAGAACAAGGGAAGACAATTCAAATTTTATTAATCAGGAGTACACCTAGATAACAATGGAGGAATATTGAAGTTTTGGCAATCAGGAGTCCACATGGAGAACAAGGGAAGACAATTCATGTTTTGGCAATCTGGCGCCCACCTGGAGAACAAGGGAAGACAATTGAAGTTTCAGTAATTAAGCGCTATCCTGGAGAACAAGTGAAGATAATTCGACATTTGGCAATCAGTCGCCCACCTGGAGAACAAGGGAAGACAGTTAAAATTTTTTTGATCAGGCACCCAACTGGAGAACATGGGAAGACATTTAACGTTTTGGCAATCAGTATCCCGCATGGAGAACAAGGGAAGACACTTAAGGATTTGTCAATCAGGCCCCCACCTAGAGAACAAGGGCAGATAGTTCTAGTTTTGGCAATCAGGCGCCTACCTGGAGAACAAGGGAAGACAATCCGAGCTGTGGCAATCAGGTGCCCACCTGGAGAACAAGGAAAGACAATTCAAGTTTTGGCAATCAGGCCCCCACCAGGAGAACAAGGGAAGACATTTCAAGTTTTGGCAATTCGGCACCCACCTAGAGAACAAGTGAAGTTATTTCAAGTTTTGGAAATCAGACGCCCACCTGGAGAACAAGGGACGATAGTTCTAGTTTTGCCAATCAGGCACCCACTTGGAGAGCAAGGGAAGACAGTTCATGTTTTGGCAATCAGGCGCCCTCCTGGAGAACAAGGGAACACAGTTCAAGTTTCGATAATCAGGCGCCCACCTGGACAACAAGGGAAGGCAGTTCAAGTTTCGATAACCAGGCGCCCACCTGGAGAACAAGGGAAGATAGTTCAAGTTTCGGTAATCAGGCGCCTACCTAGAGGACAATTCGAGTTGTGGCAATCAGGTGCCCACCTGGAGAACAAGGGAAGACAGTTCGAGTTTTGGGAATTAGGTGCCCACCTGAAGAACAAGGGAAGACATTTCAAGTTTTGGCAATCAGGCACCCACCTGGAGAACAAGGGAAGACAGTTCAAGTTTTGGCAATCAGCAGCCCACCTGGTGAACAAGGGAAAATAGTTATAGTTTTGACAATCAGGCACCTACTTGGAGAACAAGGGAAGACATTTCAAGTTTTGGCAATCAGCCGCACTCCTAGAGAATAAGGGAATACATTTCAAGTTTCGGCAATCAGCCGCCCTCCTGGAGAAGAAGGGAAAGCAGTTCAAGTTTCGATAATTAGGCGCCCACCTGGAGAACAAGGGAAGACAGTTCAAGTTTCGATAATCAGGCGCACATCTGGAGAACAAGGAAAGACAGTTCAAGTTTCGGTAATCAGGCGCCGACCTGGAAAACAAGGGAAGAAAATTCAAGTTTCGGTAATCAGGCTCCCACTTGGAGAACAAGGGAAGACAGTTCAAATTTTGGCAATCTGATGCCCACATAGAGAACAAGGAAAGACAGTTCAAGTTTTTATAATCTGGCGCCGACCTAGAGAACAAAGGAAGACGGTTCAAGTTTCGAGTTCAATTTTCGGAAATCAGGCGCCCACCTGGACAATAAGGGAAGACAGTTCAAGTTTCAGTAATCAGGCACCCACCTCGACAACAAGGGAGGACAGTTCAAGTTTTGGTAATCAGGCACCCACCTGGAGAACAAGGAAAGACAATTCATGTTTTGGCAATCAGGCACCCACCTGGAGAACAAGGGAAGACAATTCAAGTTTAAGTAATCAGGCGCACACCTAGAGAACAAGCAAAGACAGTTCAAGTTTTGGCAATCAGGCGCCCACCTGGAGAACAAGGGAAGACAATTCAAGTTTAAGTAATCAGGCGCACACCTAGAGAACAAGCAAAGACAGTTCAAGTTTTGGCAATCAGGCGCCCACCTGGAGAACAAGGGAAGACAATTCAAGTTTAAGTAATCAGGCGCACACCTAGAGAACAAGCAAAGACAGTTCAAGTTTTGGCAATCAGGCGCCCACCTGGAGAACAAGGGAAGACAATTCAAGTTTAAGTAATCAGGCGCACACCTAGAGAACAAGCAAAGACAGTTCAAGTTTTGGCAATCAGGCGCCCACCTGGAGAACAAGGGAAGACAATTCAAGTTTAAGTAATCAGGCGCACACCTAGAGAACAAGCAAAGACAGTTCAAGTTTTGGCAATCAGGCGCCCACCTGGAGAACAAGGGAAGACAATTCAAGTTTAAGTAATCAGGCGCACACCTAGAGAACAAGCAAAGACAGTTCAAGTTTTGGCAATCAGGCGCCCACCTGGAGAACAAGGGAAGACAATTCAAGTTTAAGTAATCAGGCGCACACCTAGAGAACAAGCAAAGACAGTTCGAGTTTTGGCAATCAGGTGCCCACCTGGAGAACATGGAAATACAATTCAAGTTTGAATAATCAGGCGCTAACCTGCAGAACAAGGGAAGACATTTCGAGTTTTGGCAATCAGGCGCTTACTTGGAAAATAAGGGAAGACAGTTTAAGTTTTGGAATTCAAGCGCCCTTGTGGAGAACAAGGGAAGGCAGTTAAGGTTTTAGTAAAAGGGCGCCCACCTAGAGAGAAGGGAAGACAGTTCGAGTTTTGGAAATCGGGCGCCCGCCTGGAGAACAAGGGAAGACAATTCAAGTTTGGGCAAACAAGCGCCCATGTGGAGAACGAAGGAAGACATTTCAAGTTTTGGCAACCAGACACACACCTTGAGAACATGGGGAGACATTTCTAGTTTTGTTAATCAGACGCCACCTGGAGAACAAGGGAAGATAATTCAAGTTGTTGCAATTAGGGGTCCACCTGGAGAACAAGGGAAGACAGTTCAAGTTTGGGCAATCGGGTGTCCACCTGGTAAACAAGGGAAGACAATTCATGTTTTGGCAATCAGGCTCCCACCTGGAAAATAAGGGAAGATATTTCAAGTTTAAGTAATTAGGCGCCAAACTAGAGAACAAGGGAAGACAATTCGTGTTGTGGCAATCAGGTGCCCACCTGGAGAACAAGGGAAGACACTTCAAGTTTTGGCAACCAGGCGCCTACGTGGAGAACAAGGGTAGACAGTTCTAGTTTTGGCAATCAGGCACCCACCAGGAGAACAAGGAAAGACATTTCAAGTTTTGGCAATCATGCGCCCTCTTGGAGACAAAGAAAAGACAGTTCAAGTTTCGGTAATCATGCACCGACCTAGACAACAAGGGAAGACAGTTCAAGTTTTGATAATCAGGAGACCACCTGGAGAACAAGGGAAGACAATTCAGGTTTGGGCGATCAGGCTCAAACGTATTGAACAAAGGAAGACTGTTCAAGTTTTGGAAATCAGGTACCTACCTAGAGAACAAGGGAAGACAGTTCTACTTTTATCAATCAGGCTCCCACCTGGAGAATAAGGGAGGACAATTCGAGTTGTGGCAATCAGGTGCCCACCTGGAGAACAAGGGAAGACAGTTCAAGTTCTGGCAACCAGGCGCCCTCTTTAAGAACAAAGGAAGATAGTTCAAATTTCGGTAATCAGGCGCCCACCTGAACAATAAGGGAAGTCAATTCAAGTTTCGATAATCAGGCGCCCACCTGGAGAACAATGGACGACAGTTCAAGTTTCGGTAATCAGGCACCGACATGGACAACAAGGAAAGACAGCTCAAGTTTCAGTAATCAGGCGCCCACTTGGAGAACAAGGGAAGACAGTTCAAGTTTTGGCAATCCAGTGGCTACATCGAGAACAAGGGAAGACAGTTCAAGTTTCGATAATCAGGCACCCACCTGGAGAACAAGGGAACACAGTTCAACTTTAAGAGTTCAAGTTTCTGAAATCAAGCGCCCACCTAGACAACAAGGGAAGACAGTTCAAGTTCTGGTAATCAGGCGCCCACTAAGATAATAAGGGAGGATAGTTCAAGTTATGGCAATCAGGCGCCCACCTGGCGAATAAGGGAAGACAAGTCAAGTTTTGGCAATTCGGTGCCTACATAAAGAACAACGAAAGACAGTTCAAGTTTCGGTAATCAGGCACCCACCTAGAGAACAAGGGAAGACGGTTCAAGTTTCGGGTTCAAGTTTCGAAAATCAGGTGCCCACCCGGAAAACAAGGGAATACAATTCAAGTTTTGGTAATCAGGTGCCTACCTGGACTACAAGGGAGGACAATTCAAGTTTTGGCAATCAGGCGCCCACCTGGAGAAAAAGGAAATTGAATTCGTGTTTTGGCAATCAGGCGCTCACCTGGAGAACAAGGGAAGACAATTCAAGCTTAAGTAATCAGTCGCCGCCCTACAAAACTAGGAAAGACAGTTCTAGTTTTGGCAATCAGGTGCCCACTTGGAGAACAAGGAAAGACAATTCAAGTTTCAGTAATCAGGCGCTAACCTGTACAACAAGGGAAGACAGTTCGAGTTTTGGCAATCAGGCACCCACCGAGAGAACAAGGGAAGATAGTTCAAGTTTTTGAAATCAAGCGCCCACATGGAGAACAATGGGAGAAATTTCAAGTTTTAGTAATCAGGCGCCCACCTAGAGAACAAGGGAAGACATTTCGAGTTTTGGTAATAAGGCGCCAACCTGGAGAACAAGGGAAGACAGTTCGAGTTTTGGCAACCAGGCGCCCGCATGCAGAATGAAGGAAGACATTTCAAGTTTTGGCAACCAGGCAAACTCCTGGAGAATAAGGGAAGACAGTTCAAGTTTTTGCAATCAGGCGCCCACCTGGAGAACAAGGGAACACAGTTCAAGTTTTTGCAATCGGGCGTCCACCTGGTGAACAAGGAAAGACAATTCATGTTTTGGCAATCAGGCTCCCACCTGGAAAACAAGGGAAGACATTTCAAGCTTAAGTAATTAGGCGCCCAACTAGAGAACAAGGGAAGACAATTCGAGTTGTGGCAATCAGGGGCCTACCTAGATAACAAGGGAAAATAGTTCAAGTATTGGCAAGCAGGCACCCACCAGGAGAACAAAGGATGACAGTTCAAGTTTTGGCAACCTGGCGCCTACCTGAAGAACAAGGGAAGACATTTAAAGTTTAAGTAATCAGGTGCCAACCTAGAGAACAAAGGAAGACAATTCGAGTTATAGCAATCAGGACCCACCTAGAGAACAAGGGAAGACAGTTCAAGTTTTGGCAATCAGGCACCCACCATGAGAACAAGGGAAGACAGTTCAAGTTTTGGCAATCAAGCACGCACCTGGAGAATAAGGGAAGACAGTTCAAGTTTTGGCAACCAGGTACCTTCCTGGAGAACAAGGGAAGACAGTTCAAGTTTCTATAATCAGGCGCCCACCTGGAGAAAAAGGGAAGACAGTCCAAGTTTCGGTAACTAGGCACCCACTTGGAAAATAAGGGAAGACAATTCAAGTTTCGGTAATCAGGCGCCCACCTGGAGAATAAGGGAAGACAATTAAAGTTTCGGTAACTAGGCGCCCAGCTGTAGAACAAGGGAAGACAGTTCAATTTTTTGCAATCAGGCACCCACCTAGAGAACAAGGGAAGACAGTTAAAATTTTGGCAATCAGGCGCCCACCTGGGGAACAATGGAAGACAATTAATGTTTTGGCAATCAGGCGCCCACCTGGAGAATAAGGGAAGATAGTTCATATTTTGGCAATCAGGCACCCACCTGGTGATTAATGGAAGACAATTAAAGTTTTGGCAATCAGGCGCCCACCTCGAGAACAAGAGAAGAGAATTCAAATTTCGATAATCAGACACCCACCTGGAGAAGAAGGGAGGATAGTTCAAGTTTTGGCAATCAAGCGCCCACCTGGAGAACAAGGTAAGACAGTTCAAGTTTTGGCAATTCGGTGCCCAGTTAGAGAACAACGAATGATAGTTCAAGTTTCGGTAATCAGGCACCCACCTAGAGAACAAAGGAAAACGGTTCAAGTTTCGACTTCAAGTTTCGAAAATCAGGTGCCCGCCCGGACAACAAGGGAAGACAATTCAAGTTTCGGTAATCAGGCGGCTACCTTGACAACAAGGGAGGACAGTTCAGTTTTGGCAATCGAGCGCCCATCTGGAGAATAAGGGAAGACAGTTCAAGTTTTGGCAATCAAGCGCCCACCTGTTAAACAAGGGAAGATAGTTCTAGTTTTGGCAATCAAGCACCCACTTGGAGAACAAGGGAAGACAGTTCAAGTTTTGGCAATCAGGCGCCCTCCTAGAGAACAATGGAAGACAGTTCAAATTTTTGCAATCAGGCACCCACCTAGAGAACAAGGGAAGACAGTTAAAATTTTGTCAATCAGGCGCCCACTTGGGGAACAATGGAAGACAATTAAAGTTTTGGCAATCAGGCGCCCACCTGGAGAATAAGGAAGATAGTTCATATTTTGGCAATCAGGCACCCACCTGGTGATTAATGGAAGACAATTAATGTTTTGGCAATGAGGCACCCACCTGGAGAACAAGAGAAGAGAATTCAAATTTCGATAATCAGACACCCACCTGGAGAAGAAGGGAGGATAGTTCAAGTTTTGGCAATCAGGCGCCCTCCTAGAGAACAATGGAAGACAATTAATGTTTTGGCAATGAGGCACCCACCTGGAGAAGAAGGGAGGATAGTTCAAGTTTTGGCAATCAGGCGCCCTCCTAGAGAACAATGGAAGACAATTAATGTTTTGGCAATGAGGCACCCACCTGGAGAAGAAGGGAGGATAGTTCAAGTTTTGGCAATCAGGCGCCCTCCTAGAGAACAATGGAAGACAATTAATGTTTTGGCAATGAGGCACCCACCTGGAGAAGAAGGGAGGATAGTTCAAGTTTTGGCAATCAGGCGCCCTCCTAGAGAACAATGGAAGACAATTAATGTTTTGGCAATGAGGCACCCACCTGGAGAAGAAGGGAGGATAGTTCAAGTTTTGGCAATCAGGCGCCCTCCTAGAGAACAATGGAAGACAATTAATGTTTTGGCAATGAGGCACCCACCTGGAGAAGAAGGGAGGATAGTTCAAGTTTTGGCAATCAGGCGCCCTCCTAGAGAACAATGGAAGACAATTAATGTTTTGGCAATGAGGCACCCACCTGGAGAAGAAGGGAGGATAGTTCAAGTTTTGGCAATCAGGCGCCCTCCTAGAGAACAATGGAAGACAATTAATGTTTTGGCAATGAGGCACCCACCTGGAGAAGAAGGGAGGATAGTTCAAGTTTTGGCAATCAGGCGCCCTCCTAGAGAACAATGGAAGACAATTAATGTTTTGGCAATGAGGCACCCACCTGGAGAAGAAGGGAGGATAGTTCAAGTTTTGGCAATCAGGCGCCCTCCTAGAGAACAATGGAAGACAATTAATGTTTTGGCAATGAGGCACCCACCTGGAGAAGAAGGGAGGATAGTTCAAGTTTTGGCAATCAGGCGCCCTCCTAGAGAACAATGGAAGACAATTAATGTTTTGGCAATGAGGCACCCACCTGGAGAAGAAGGGAGGATAGTTCAAGTTTTGGCAATCAGGCGCCCTCCTAGAGAACAATGGAAGACAATTAATGTTTTGGCAATGAGGCACCCACCTGGAGAAGAAGGGAGGATAGTTCAAGTTTTGGCAATCAGGCGCCCTCCTAGAGAACAATGGAAGACAATTAATGTTTTGGCAATGAGGCACCCACCTGGAGAAGAAGGGAGGATAGTTCAAGTTTTGGCAATCAGGCGCCCTCCTAGAGAACAATGGAAGACAATTAATGTTTTGGCAATGAGGCACCCACCTGGAGAAGAAGGGAGGATAGTTCAAGTTTTGGCAATCAGGCGCCCTCCTAGAGAACAATGGAAGACAATTAATGTTTTGGCAATGAGGCACCCACCTGGAGAAGAAGGGAGGATAGTTCAAGTTTTGGCAATCAGGCGCCCTCCTAGAGAACAATGGAAGACAATTAATGTTTTGGCAATGAGGCACCCACCTGGAGAAGAAGGGAGGATAGTTCAAGTTTTGGCAATCAAGCGCCCACCTGGAGAACAAGGCAAGACAGTTCAAGTTTTGGCAATTCGGTGCCCACTTAGAGAACAACGAATGACAGTTCAAGTTTTGGTAATCAGGCACCCACCTAGATAACAAAGGAAGACGGTTCAAGTTTTGACTTCAAGTTTCGAAAATCAGGTGCCCGCCCGGACAACAAGGGAAGACAATTCAAGTTTCGGTAATCAGGCGCCTACCTTGACAACAAGGGAGGACGGTTCAGTTTTGGCAACCAGGTGCCCACCTGGAGAAATGGGAAGTGAATTCATGTTTTGGCAATCACGCGCCCACCTGTAGAACAAGGGAAGACAATTCAAGTTTAAGTAATCAGGCGCTGCCCTAGAGAATAAGGAAAGACAGTTCTAGTTTTGGCAATCAGGTGTCCACCTGGAAAACAAGGAAAGACAATTCAAGTTTCAGTAATCAGGCGCTAACCTGGAGAACAAGGGAAGACAGTTCGAGTTTTGGTAATCAGGCGCCCACCTGGAGAACAAGGGAAGAAAGTTCAAGTTTTGGAAATTAAGCGCCCACATGGAGAACAAGGGAAGAAAGTACAAGTTTCAGTAATCAGGCGCCCACCTAGAGAACAAGGGAAGACAGTTCGAGTTTTGGCAATCAGGCGCCCACCTGGAGAACAAGGGAAGACAGTTCGAGTTTTGGCAACCAGGCACCCGCATGGAGAACGAAGCAAGACATTTCCAGTTTTGGCAACCAGGCAAACACTTGGAGAACAAGGGAAGACAGTTCAAGTTTTTGCAATCAGGTGCCCACCTATAGAACAAGGGAAGACGGTTCAAGTTTAAGTAATCAGGCGCCCACCTAGAGAACAAGGGAAGACAATTCGAGTTATAGCCATCAGCACCCACTTGGAGAACGAGGGAAGAAAGTTCATGTTTTGGCAATCAGGCGCCCTCCTGGAGAACAAGGGAAGAGAATTCAAGTTTCGGTAATCAGTTGCCCACCTGGACAATAAGGGAAGGCAGTTCAAGTTTTGATAATCAGGCGCCCACCTGCAGAACAATGGAACACTGTTCAAGTTTCAGTAATCAGGCGCCCACCTAGACAACAAGGGAAGACAGTTCAAGTTTCGGTAATCAGGCGCCCACCTAGAGAACAAGGTAAGACAATTCGACTTGTGGCAATCAGGCGCCCACCAAGAGAACATGGGAAAACAGTTTGAATTTTGGCAATCAGGTGCCCACCTAGAGAACAAGGCAAGATATTTCATGTTTTGGAAATCAGGCACCCACATGGAGAACAAGTGAAGTTAGTTCAAGTTTTGGCAATCGAGCGTCCATCTGGAGAATAAGGGAAGACAGTTCAAGTTTTGGCAATCAAGCGCCCACTTGGTAAACAAGGGAAGATAGTTCTAGTTTTGGCAATCAGGCACCCACTTGGAGAACAAGGGAAGACAGTTCAAGTTTTGGCAATCAGGCGCCCTCCTAGAGAACAAGGGAAGATAGTTCAAGTTTTGGTAATCAGGCGCCCACCTGGACAACAAGGGAAGGTATTTCAAGTTTCGGTAATTAGGCGCCGACCTAGAGAAGAATGGAAGACAGTTCAAGTTCCGGTAATCAGGTGCCGACCTAGACAACAAGGGAAGATAGTTCAAGTTTTGGTAATCAGGCGCCCACCTAGAGAACAAGGGAATACAATTCAAGTTTTGGCAAGCAGGCGCCTTCCTGGAGAACAAGGGATGACGGTTCAATTTTGTGTAATCACGCCCACCTGGAGAAAAACGGAAGACAGTTCAAGTTTAGGTAACTAGGCACCCTCTTGGAGAACAAGGGAAGACAGTTCAAGTTAAGGTAATCAGGCACCCACCTGGAGAACAAGGGAAGACAATTCGAGTTTCGGTTACTAGGCGCCCACTTGGAGAACACGGGAAGACAGTTCAATATTTTGCAATCAGGCGCCCACCTATAGAACAAGGAAAGACATTTCAAATATTTGCAATCAGGCACCTACCTGCGGAACAACGGAAGACAATTAAAGTTTTGCAATCAGGCACCCACCTGGAGAACGAGGGAAGATAGTTCAAGTTTTGGCAATCAAGCACGTACCTGGAGAACAAGGGAAGACAGTTCAAGTTTCTGTAATCAGGCACCCACCTTGAGAAAAAAGGGAAGACAGTTCAAGTTTCGATAACTAGGAACCCACTTGGAGAACAAGGGAAGACAATTCAAGTTTTGATAATCAGGCGCCCACCTGGAGAACAAGGGAAGACAGTTCAAGTTTTGGCAACCAGGCGCCTTCGTGGAGAACCTTGGAAGACAGTTCAATTTTCTGTAATCAGGCGCCCGCCTGGAGAAAAATGGAAGACAGTTCAAGTTTCAGTATCTAGGCGCCCACTTGGAGAACAAGGGAAGACAGTTCAAGTTTTGGCAATCAGGCACCCACCTGGAGAACAAGGGAAGAAAATTCAAGTTTTGATTACTAGGCGCCCACCTGGAGAACAAGGGAAGACAGTTCAATTTTTTGCAATCAGGCGCCCACCTATAGAACAAGGGAAGACAGTTCAAATTTGGGCAATCAGGCGCCCACCCGGGGAACAATGGAGTACAATTAAAGTTCTGGCAATCAGGCGCCCACCTGGAGAACAAGGAAAGATAGTTCTTATTTTGGCAATCAGGCGCCTACCTGGGGAATATTGGAAGACAATTAAAGTTTTGGCAATCAGGAGCCCACCTGGAGAACAAGAGAAGAAAATTCAAGTTTCGGTAATCAGACGCCCACCTGGAGAACAATGGAGGACTGTTCAAGTTTAGGCAATCAGACACCCAACTGGAGAACAAGGGAAGACAGTTCAAGTTTTGGCAATTAGGCGCCCACCTACAGAACAAGGGAGGATAGTTCAAGTTTTGGCAATCCGGTGCCGTCTTGGAGAACAAGGGATGAATTTTGAGAATCAGGCGCACACTTGGAGAACAAGGCAAGACAGTTCAAGTTTTGGCAATCAGGCACCCACCTGGAGAACAAGGGAAGACAGTTTAAGTGCTTGTAATCAGGCGCCCACCTGGAGATTAAGGGATGACAGTTAAAGTTTTGGAAATCAGGCGCCCACCTAGAGAACAAGGGAAGACAGTTCAAGTTTTGGCAATTAGGCGCCCACTTGGAAAACAAGGGAATTCACTTCATAAAGCAGTTCAAGTCAGCAACAAAAAAAGTTTGCCTTGAGAGTACAAATCAACAGCTTAAGAGCCAACAATGCCCCAGAATCTGCAAGATCAAGTTTGAATATATGTAGTTAGGATTCTTGTAATTCATAGATCATAGTTTAGTCTAGCTTCTTTTTATTTTATCTCGGTGTAACAAAGAGATCAGCAAGCAGTAGCAGCAGGAGCAACAGTGAAATCACAGCTTCCCGATAGTCCCTGCTACCAAAACTTTCCGAACTACACTGACCTGATTTCTTTATAGGTTCGGTCTGATCTTTCAAAAATGCTTCCCACGGAGTATTTAAACGGGCAAAAATCTCTCTTTTCCGCTCATTTTATCTTTTCCCGAAAACTCTTCATGTTTTCGAGCAAAGAGGGACTGTTGTGAGTACGTAATTTTTGCCCTATGTGAAATACTCCTACAAATTAAAGAAATAGAGTTTTTCCAATTATTTGAAATTTTATAGGATTTTTTGTAGGAATTATTTTAAAATTGTTACATTTCTGTGCATGTTTAATTTTATTAAAATAATGACAAATATAAAAAATACCATGGATTACATTTAGATTTTGTATTTATACTTTTTAGGATTAATTAATTAATTTATTGTTTTATTAAAAATGAAAATCATAAAAAAATGGCTTACTTTTACATTTTCGATTTTTAATTTTAGATTGATAAATTTTATCTTTTAATCTAAGAGCGACTAATTTTTTTAAATATTATAATCAGATAATTAGCCTAATTTTATAATTTAGATTAATTTAGGATTTTTAATCTAATATTTTTATTGATTAAAAGGAAAAGAAAAAGGATGAAAAAGAAAAAAGGAATAAGAGAATAAAAGGGATGCAAGGCCAAAATTGCTGAAGCCCAAACCATTTTCCCCAAACCCGCACCAAATACGAGCCCAAGAACCAAAATACCCAGTCCAGGTTTTCCCCATACCAAACGACCCCGCTTTGGGCTTTTATCATCACAGTCGTTGATCTTGTGTGATCCAACGGTTGTGAACTGGACTTTATTTTTATACAAATATGTCTGAAACCCGATCCATCCCCATTCAATCCCCTCCCCCCCCCCCCCTTCATCATTCCCCTGTATTGATACCAAACTCTAGCCGCCTTAGAAACCTATACTCGCTCTGCCTTGTTCCGCTGCTGGAAATTGCCTCACGGCGGCGGCAACACTCCAAATACACCCAAATTAATACCCCATAAGCCTCGTCCTCTCCTTATTCTAATATCTAAACATTTCCCTTCAAATCCCCACCAAGCTCCTCCGATTTCATATCTAAAAATAACCCCAAAAACCCTAACACGCTCAAACCACCCTAAATTCACATCCTACTACCTCTGTTTTTCCCTCACAACTAATCACCAGGTATCCCCCATCAAAACCCTCGCAAACCGGCAAGCCTAGGATCTTAGAGTTCTAAAAGTGCCGGCCATGCATGACTGCATCCTCTAATTTTTCCGAAGTTGATAATGAGAAAATTCACCCCGAATGGTTTTTCTTGACGAGAATAACCATTTGAGGTCGATTTTAAGCAATATCAAAATACAAAGCCAAGTTTTTTTGTTTCTTCTCCACTTTGTTTAGTAAGTATTCCTTCTCTTTGGTGTTCTTATTCTCCATCCTTGATTACTCTTCTGTTTGTTCGTGTCAATTTGAAGTTCCCCATGCATCTTTGTTTCTTTTAGTAGTCGTCATATGTCAGGTTAATTTTATTTGAATTTTGTGGTTAACTAATTAAGGTTAGAAAGTTCAAATTGATTTGTCTAGGCTAGTTAATGGTGTTTTCATTTTCTTACCTATGTGAAATACTCCTACAAATTAAAGAAATAGCATTTTTCCAATTGTTTTAAATTTTATAGGAATTTTTGTTAAATTTTTACATTTCTGTGCATGTTTACTTTTATTAAAATAATAAAAAATACCATTACCACGCATTGTATTTAAATTTTGTGTTCATATTTTTAGGATTAATTAATTAATTTATTATTTTATTAATAATAAAAATCACGAAAAACTGATCACTTTTACATTATAGCTTTTTAATTTTAGATTGGTAAATTTTATTTTTTAATCTAGGAACAACTAATTTTTATCAATAGTACAATCAGATAATTAACCTAATTTAACAATTTAGATTAATTTAGGGTTTTTAATCTAGAATTTTTATTAATTAAAAGGAAAATAAAAACAAAAGACAAAGGATGAAAAAGAAAAAGTGGAATTGGAGAATAAAAGGGTTACTAGGCCAAAATTGTTGAAGCCCAAACAATTTTGCCCCAAACCTACCCCAATCTGAACCCAAGAACCAAAATACCCTATCCAGGTTTTCCCCATACCAAACGACCCTGTTTTGGGCTTTTATCATCACAACCGTTGATCTTGTGTGATCTAACGGCTGTGAACTTGGCATTGGTTTTATACAAAAATGTCTGAAACCTGGTCCATCCCCGTTCAAACCCATCCATTTCACTATTCTCCTATATTGATACCAAACCCTAGCCGCCTTAGAAACGTTCAACGGCTATAATCTTCGTCCTCTCCTTATTCTAAATCCCCAAATATTTCCCTTCAAATCCCCACCAAGCTCCTCTGATTTCATATCTAAAATCAACTCTAACAACCCTAACTCACTCAAACCACTCTGAATTCACATTCTACAACCCATGTTTTGCCCTTGCCACTAATCACCAGGTATCCCCCATCAAAACCCTCGCAAACCGGCAAGCACAGGATCGCAAAGTTCTATGAGCCTAGGAAATGCATGAATGCCTCCTCTTATTTTTCGGAAGTTGATAATGTCAAAATTCACCCCGAACGGTTTTTCTTGACAAGAATAACAATTTGAGGTCGATTTTAAGCAATATCCAAATCCAAACCCATGTCTGTTGGTTTAGTAAGTATTACTTTTCTTTGGTGTTCTTATTTTCCGTCTGATATTACTCTTATGTTTGTTCGTGTCAATTCGAAGTTCCCCATGCATCTCTGTTTCTTTTAGTAGTCGTCATTGGCTAGGTTAATTTTTATTTGAATTTCGTGGTTAATTAATTAAGGTTAGAAAGTTCAAATTGATTTGGCCAGGCGAGTTAATTGTGTTTTTATTTTTTTCCCTATGTGAAATACTCCTTCAAATTAAAGAAATAGAGTTTTTTTAATTATTTGCAATTTTATAGGATTTTTTGTAGGAATTTTTGTTAAATTGTTGCATTTCTGTGCATGTTTACTTTTATTAAAATAATAAAAAATACCATTCATTGCATTTAAATTTTGTGTTTACATTTTTTAGGATTAATTAATTAATTTGTTATTTTATTAAAAATAAATATCACAAAAAATGGCTCACTTTTACATTTTAGCTTTTAAATTTTAGAATGGTAAATTTTATCTTTTAATCTAGGAGCAACTAATTTTTATCAATAGTTCAATCAGATAATTAGCCTAATTTTACAATTTTGATTAATTTAGGGTTTTTAATCTAGTATTTTTATTAATTAAAAGGAAAAGAAAAACAAAAGAAAATGGATGGAAAAGCAAAAAAGGAATTGGAGAATAAAAGGGCTGCTAGGCCAAAATTGCTGAAGCCCAAACCATTTTTCCCCAAACCCGCCCCAAATCCGAGCGCAAAAACCAAAATACTCGGTCTAGGTTTTTCCCATACCAAATGACCCCCTTTTGGGCTTTTATTATCACAGTCGTTGATCTTGTGTGATCCAACGTCTGTGAACTGGGCTTTGGTTTTATACAAATGTCTGAAACCAGGTCCATCCCCATTCAACCCCCTCATCCACCATTTCAACATTCCACTGTATTGATACCAAACCCTAGCTGCCTTAGAAACCTTTACCGGCTCCGCCTTGTTCCGCCGCCACAAATCGCCTCACATTGGCGGCAACACTCCAATACACTAAAATTTACACCCCATAATCATCCTTCTCTCCTTATTCTAAATCCCCTAACGTTTTCCTTCAAATCCTCACCAAGCTCCTCCGATTTTACATCTAAAAATCAACCCCAAAAACCCTAACTCACTCAAACCACCTAGAATTCACATCTACAACCCCTGTCTTGCCCTCGCCACTAATCACCAGGTATCCCCCATCAAAACCCTAGCAAACCAGCAAGCCCAGGATCCTAGAGTTCCATGAGCCCAGGCCATGCATGACTGCCTCCTCTCATTTTTCCGAAGTTGATAATGTCAAAATTCACTCCGAATGGTTTATCTTGATAAGAATAATAATTTAGGGTCGATTTTAAGCAATATCAAAATCCAAACCCAAACCCAAGTCTGTTGGTTTCTTCTCCACTTTGTTTAGTAAGTATTCCTTCTCTTTGGTGTTGTTATTCTCCATCCTGTATTACTCTTCTGTTTGTTCGTGTCAATTCAAAGTTCCCCATGAATCTTTGTTTCTTTTAGTAGTAATCATTGGTTAGGTTAATTTTATTTGAATTTCGTGGTTAACAAACTAAGGTTAGAAATTTCAAATTGATTTGGCTAGGCTAGTTAATGGTATTTTTATTTTCTTCCTGGATTGAGTTTAGTTTTCATACTTGCTTTCTGTGTTAGCTTGCAGGAATTAGTAAGGTTAATTGCATTTTCTTATGATTAGTGTTAAGTAAATACTATTTGTATCCTTGTTTCATTTTTTATTCCAATATCTGAGCAAAAGAACTTAGGTCTAGTTAAAAAGCTTAATTAAATTAGAATTTTTGTCCGTTTGATTTTTCCTGGTTTTTTATTCAAGTTTTATTTTGTTTGCGTCAATTTGTAATTTCTAGGGGGTTAATTGGTTAGAATAGAAACTTAAGGAGCTCATTTGAGAGTCAAGAACTAGGGGAATAAGATAAGGCTGCCTTAGGAATGTTCTACAAATAGGGGCAGCTATCCCTCTTTGGTGAGCATAAAATGCTGAGCTAATAAGGGACAGCCAGTTGTCCCAGGTGGTTAAAAGATGCCTTTTTCAAGCTGGAGGAAATTTTTCCTAGAATAGTTGTCCAGCACATGGTCCTTTTAGGCCTATAAAATAGCATCATTCTTCCACTCATAGAGGAGGTGGAGATGGATTTTCTGAACTGAAGAACACTGGGGAAAAAAAGGGCCCGAATTACTTTTTGATTTTTTTCTCTTAGAACTTAAAAGGTTTTCATGAGGATTTCTAGTTTTTCAAGTTGAAAATAGCTGGTTATTTGAAGTTGTTTTGTTCTGATTATCACTACTGTTCCGGCTGGTGATCTCTTATTATTGTTCATTTGGCTGATTTCTCTCACACCTCCTTTTTTACACATCCGAGGGTAGTACAAGGGAGTTTTTCAAATTTAAGTGACATTATTCAAAATAGGACTATTCATTAAAATCATAGTCACTACTTGGGATATTTTGTTTGGTGACCCAAATCACTGATTTATTTTAAATCCCAAATCGAAGAAAATTTCAACTTTCCTTTTGAAGTCTGCGAACCAGAAATCCTGAATAAGTAATTTTGTTAACTCGGGGGAAGTTGTTAGGCATCTCCGGATTCGATGGTTCTAGCACAGTCGCTTAAACTGTAATAATGGCGTATTACCTGATTTTAAAACATGTTTTAGCCTATGGTATATTTTAACTTATTAAGCCGCTTTTAAATTATTTTTAGGAAGATTCAATGCTATCTAAAACGCGTCTTTGAATTGCGCCACATGAAATGCACCCGCGATCCGCGACGCATTTTATTTAACGTTGTTGAGATTTGGATTTGGGTGATATGAAATGCACACCCGAGTTTAGAAAATTAATTTTTAAAATAACGCGCCTATAGTAACTACGCACTTTCAACTTTGTAAAGGCTATAGAAAATTCAACTAAATGGCACACTTCGATTTCTAAAGTACTAAAATTATTAAGCGAGGACTATGCATTTTGAGATTTTATTTGGCACGGCACACCTCGATTCTAGTTTTAAAAGTAAAATTCAAACTAAGCTTTTGAGGGCCATAAGCTATATCTTACTAATATGGCTCGCCTCAAGTCTAATCGAAGGTCAAATTAATTAGATAAAGGCTTGACGTGATTTGAATTTAATCTAGGCAAATATATAGGCTAGCCTTAAGAACCAGTAGAATAAAAATGAAATCAGCATTTGGTTATGCGAGAAAACCAATTGAGAACAGGCCCAGTTGGCATTTTGTGAGCCTGTAAGATGAAAAACCAAAAAGGAGCTGGGCTTGAGTGAAGCCTGTAACACATAATTGGACGTCAAGAGAGAGCACCGCGCAAGTGCTAAGGGCACAGTTTCTTGATCCAACATTATTAATTAAGCAAAATTACAGCAATGCATAAGAGCTTAGAATAAAAACAATTACTGTCCACCTCTTGCAAATACAGACAAATACAAAGCATGTTCTTGATGTTCAAACCCCTTCCCAGAAGAAAATATTCTTTATTATCATGAGAAACCATACACACTCATTTAGAATATTGTAAAACAAACACCTCTGTCTCACTCTAGCCACTAAATCTCATTCCAAATAGCCTTAAACAAATAGTTAACTTCAGAAAACATACATTCTATCATGCATAGAAATATTAACCCTTTAAAATTACTCAATTTGGACAGTGTTAACATAATAATATGAAACCATGATTTTGAACTCCACTTTCACGACAAACCAAATATCAAAACTTTAAAGCTTAAACCCTCATTTCACAAGATATTGAACAATGAATTGATTCATGCCAAAAACCTTAAGAAAAACTAATATGCAAATTAAACTACTCTTAAGATGGGTTTTTAATCATATAGCACAAAACAATCTTTATTTCCCAACAAGACATAACAACAATATTCGAATACCTCAAAGTACTCTTCAAATAACAAACTATATTGGTCATCCTTAAAGCTTAATAAGAAATCTACACCAAGGATAAATGCTGACTCTCAACAGAATAAAGCCAGTCATCTAACTGGACTAAACCTTTAACTCGAGTATCTCATCAGTCCCTCATTAACATAAGGGTACAAACTCCACTATCCAAACAAAAAATTAATTAAACAATAGTGAACCAAGCTATTGAAACACCATACAATGAGAAAATACAACTGAATTCATAAATAAAATTGAGGACATGCTTCAAATTCTATTTTTCATCTCCATCTTCAGTTCGAGCCTCACATTAAATAAGGTTCAGGAACATGTACCTGAATATTGCAAAATAAAACCAGAATATCAAGCTGCAAATCAAGAGGAAGCAGCAGGAAGTAATAAATCAACAACAAGGGAAGTAACAACAGAAAACAACTCAACACTCAGCAATTAAACAGTGATCCAACAACCTTTAAATCATCTTTTAATTCCTAGAATAATATGAAATCCTTTGATGGTTTGGAATGGAGAGACCAAAGGTAGAATTAGACCAATTTTCTACCAAAATGTAATAGTTTTTTCAAGTTCTTTTCTTAGCTCAGCAGTTTGAAATTTTTAGAATTGTTTCATCTCTAAAATCTGACTTGCTAAAGAAGAAAGAGTGCCTTTATAGGCAAGCTTTTAGGGCAGCATAAATAAATCAGTTTTTGCACCTTAAATGTGACGACCCGGCCCGTCGTCACGTGAGTTACCACCCTGTTTCCCCCATATTATGTTTCTCTATATTTCAAAATCGATATTTGAGGTGATCGGATAGAATTGGATTGGTTTTAGTTGGAAATAAGCCACTTAGCCTCTTAGAAGGAAGATTATTTTGGAAAAATCAATCGGAAGTTGACTACATAGTTAGAGGGCTCAGATGTGAATTCTGGTGATTTAGTTAGCTTCGGGGGATGATTTGTGACTTAGGAGTGCGATCGGAATTGAATTTGGAGGTCCGGTGTAAAATTAGGCTTGAATTGGCGAAGGTTGAATTTTGGCGAATACCGGTTGGTAGGTGAGATTTTTATCCGGGGGTTGGAATAAAATTCCGAGAGTTACAGTAGCTTCGTTAGGTGATTTTGGATGTGCGGGTAAAATTTTAGGTCATTTGGACGTCGTTTGGTTGGGTTTTTGATTTCGGAAGTTTTGAAGAAACTTAGGCTTGAATCCGATGTGAATTGATGAATTTAGTGTTGTTTGACGTGTTTTGATGATTGAAATAAGTTTGTATGATATTTTGGGATATGTTGATATATTTGGTTGAGGTCCCGGGGGCCTCGGGGTGATTCCGGATTATTAAACGGGAAGTTTGGACTTAAGTTTTGCTGCAGAAAATACACAGCAGGTGCAGACCAAGTTTGGTCATCGCGTTCGCAAGAGAAGGTCCGCGTTCGTGAAGAGATGGGTTGCCATATCATCATGTTCACGTGGGTGTAATGGCGATCGCATAGTAGGGGCCTGGGCCCTGCCTAAGTTATTCAATTCGTTCGTGATGGGTTGAACGCGTTTGCGTAAGAGGAGTCGTCTGTGAAATGTGTTCGCGTGGTGTAGGACGCATTCGCATAGTTACAAGTCCTATAGCATCGCGATCAAGGGTGGGGTACCGCATTCGCGTAGAGAATTTTTTTCTCAAAGTAATTTTCTTCATCGCAAATGCAGAGGGTTGACCGCGTTCGCATATAGCAAATAACTGCTGGGCAGTACGGCCTTTTAAATTATTTTGTTCCGCGAAGGTTAGCCATTTTCCACCATTTTTGTACCACCTTGGGAGCTTTTTGGTAGAGTTTGAAGGGGATTTTGATGGGAATTGATTGGAGGTAAGTCTCATGACTTAGAAACATCATTTTATCGAAGAATCAACCTTTAGTTCTTAGAAATTTGGGTAAAAATTGGAAGAACTAGGGCTTGGTTTTTGGAATGTAAAATTGGAATTTGAAGGGGGCATTTGAACTCCGATTTTGATGAATTTGAGATGTATAGACTCGTGGCGATAAGAGTAATCCGGTGATGTAAATTTTTTAATTTTTTGAGAAGTGGGCCAGGGGCTCGAGTTTTCACAACTTCGTGATTTTCGATGCTCTTTGAGTATTTTCGATTGGGTTATGTTCCTTAAGCTTATTGTAAAACATTCCTTGTGGTTTTGGTCAGATTCGACGCGCGAGGAGGTCGATTCGAGGGGCAAGGGCTTGGGGAGCTAGACTCTTGGCCGGCTAGAGGTGAGTAATGACTTTAAATGATGTTCTGAGGGATTGAGACCCCGAATTTGCACAACTTGGTGCTGCGTTGAGATGAGACACACATTCAATGACGAGCACAAGGTCATTTACTATTGGGGACTGTGACTTGGTCCAGTCCGGATAATATTTTACCACGTATTACTATGACTTATTATTTTCACAATGATTTGGGCTTATTGCCATTTTTGGGGCTTATTGCCGACTGTTTGAACTCCTTATGAACTATCATCACTGTTTTCCTCACTATTTGAAATATTACTTGAACTCAGTCCATGTGATTTATACTGTTTCATGAACTCTGCTTTATTTTACTCAGACTTGGAGTTTTTAACTGATATTTGAACAATTGATTGAGCTGAGTAATTTTTTTTTACTGATGCCGGAGGAGCTTTTGAATTATTTTTTTGGACTGATTGAGGTAGAGGGCCATATGTGAGGATATGATGAGTGATGTAAGGAGACTTTCAAGCCTCGAGTGATTGGTGAGGAGGATTTCAGGCCTCGAGTGTTATGTGAGGAGGCTTTCAGGCCTCGAGTGTATTATGAGCAGGCTTTCAGGCCTCGCATCGATATTGTTCAGGATTTCAAGCCTTATTGATAGCGCTAGGGCTGTAGGAGCCCCTCCGAATTCACACCCACAATGAGCACAGGTACGCATATGAGTGAGAGTGAGCCCAAGGGGCTGATGTTGTACTGTGTGATTCATACGGAGCCCGGGGGGCTGATACTGTACTGAGAGTTTGATATGGCGCCCGAGGGGTAGGTTCCTGAGTATCTTATTGATTGAGAATAATTGTTTTTAACTATTTTCAAAGAGTTTTCTTACTGTATTTCATTGGTTTCTACTGTTTACCTGATTTTACTGCTCGAGATAGCATAAATTGTGCCTTTGTGGGATTTCTATGTTCTCAGATATTATTTATTTTTATTACTCACTAGGTCGGAGTACTCACATTACTCCCTGTACCGTGTGTGCAGATACATGTATAGTAGAGTTCGTTCCTGAGCGCTGATTTCCATCCAGACCAGGTAGACCCGGAGAGACGAGGTAGCTGTCAGCATCCACAGCCCCGTTTCTTCCTTATCTTTTCTTGTATTACATCTATCTTAGACTATATTCTTAGATACAGTCTTGTAGTAGTTATTTAACTCTATAGTAGCTCATGACTGGTGACACCCCGATTGCGGGCTGGATTTGGGTTGGCTTTCTTGTTATCGCGGTTATGTCCGTATTGTTGGTTATGATATTCCTGATTTAAGCTTATTTATAATTAATAACTATCAGATATTCGAGGAGTTAAATGTTCTATTGGCTGGCCTCCTCTTCAGGAGAGGCGCCATCACGACCAGGTGGGTTTGGGTCGTGACAAGTTAGTATCAGAGCCTAGGTTACTAGGTCTTACGAGTCTTGAGCAGGTTTAGTAGAGTCTCGCGGATCGGTACGGAGACGTCTGTATTTATCCTCGAGAGGTTGCAGAACCCTTAGGAAAACTTCACATTCTTGAAATTCTTGTTGTGCGACTTTGTTAATCTGAGAACTAAACTTCTGTATTCTATTCTCTCGCAGATGGCGAGGACTCGCGCTACAGGACGAGGCGGTCGACCACCAGTACCACCTACTGGTGGAACTAGAGGCCAGGGACGCAGTCGTGGTCGTGGTAGGGGCAGAGCCGCGAGGGCAGCACCTGTTGCTCCACCAGTTGCCCCGGCTCAGGAGTAGGCCCCAGCTGCGGTCATTCCAGCAGCACCTGTCCATGCACCGGCGGTGCCCATTGTGATACCGGGTCTCCAGGAGAAATTGGCTCAGATTCTATCAGTTTGTACTGGCCTAGCCCAGGTAGTTTCATCCACTGCGACAGCAACTACTTCTCAGGTAGGGGGAGGCAGTCAGACCCCCGCTGCTCGCACACCCGAGCAGGTGATGCAGGGTTTACAGACACCGGGAGCAGCTCCAACTCAGCCAGTTTTACCAGTTCAAGATTTTGTGCTTCCAGCTATGCCAGATGATGAGCAGCATCATGTCGAGAGGTTTAGTAGGCTTCAGCCTCCAGTTTCCAGTGGTGCTCATGGTGAGGATGCCCAGGGATTTCTTGACAAGTGTCAGCGTATGCTTCGGACAACAGGGATTTTGGAGTCCAGCGGAGCAGCTTTTATCGTATTTCAGTTCACTGGGGCTGCCTTCACATGGTGGGAGGCATATGAGCGGTGTAGGCCGGCAGGTGCAGTGCCTCTGTCATTGCAGGAGTTCTCCACTATCTTTTTGGAGAAGTGGGTACCACAGTCTCAGAAGGAGGAGCTGTGTAGGCAGTTCGAGTGGCTTTGAGAGGGAGACATGACTGTGACCCAGTATGTGGCAAGATCTGAGTTAGCCTGTCATGCCTCCTGGATAGTTCTGACCGATAGAGAGAGGATCAAAAGGTTTGTAGATGGACTTAACTATCACCTTCGTGTTCTAATGACTCGAGAGAGAGTTCTAGGTATATCCTTTGAGGATGCAGTTGATATTGCTCGTGATATTGAGTTGGCTCACCGTCAGGACAGAGAGGAGAGGGAGGCCAAGAGGCCTCGAGGTTCTGGTAGTTTCAGTGGTGCTCCGTCTAGGGGTAAGTTTCAGCAGAGCAGAGGTCGTTCATTCAGTCCACCTCAGTCAGCTCTCTCTGAGTATCGTGGGTCATCTTCCGGTCGAGGTCATCAGGGTTATCAACAGAGCCAACCATCCCTCAGTGCTCTTCCAGCTCAAAGTTCATCATGAACTCCATCTGTTCAAGGTTCCTCCAGGCCGAGTGCGTCAGCCAGTCACTTTGGTGCACGGGGCTCCCTTCAGTCCCATTCTCTAGCACCCGGGAGCTATTTTGAGTGCGGGGAGTTTGGGCACTTGTGGAGGCAGTGTCCTCGGCTTCGTGGTATTCAGTCTTAGCAGAAGGGTCAGCCCTCATCTTCTGGCCCATCTTCTTCAGCACCCACCCCGCCGGCTAGGGGTGAGGGTCAGGCAACTAGGGGCCGCTCCAGAGGGGGAGGCCGATCAGGTAGTGGTCAGGCTCGATTCTATGCTCTTCAGGGCCGGTCAGATGTTATTGCTTCGGATGCTATTATCACAGGTATTATTTCAGTCTGCCACAGGGATGCCTCAGTTTTATTTGATCCCAATTCTACCTATTCCTATGTGTCTTCATATTTTGCTCACCATTTGGGTAGGACCCGGGGGTGCCTTGCTTTGCCTGTTCATGTATCCACCCCGGTGGGCGATACTATTGTGGTAGACTATGTATATCGGTCATGCTTAGTGACTATTGGGGTTCTGGAGACCCTAGTTGATTTGTTGTTGTTGAGCATGGTAGATTTTGATATTATTCTAGGCATAGATTGGTTATCTTCGTGCCATGCTATTCTAGACTGTCATGCCAAGACAGTCACTTTGGCCATACCGGGTGTCTCGAGGAATGAGTGGAGTGGAATGACTGACTATGTTCCCAGAGGGTGGTTTCTTTCCTAAAGGCCCAGCGGATGGTTGGGAATGGTTGTCTATCGTATTTGGCTTTTGTGAGAGATGTTTGAGCTGAGGCTCCTAGTCTTGATTTTGTCCCCATTGTGAGGGATTTTCCAGATGTGTTTCCAGCAGACCTGCCGGGCATGCCACCGGACAGGGACATTGATTTCGGTATTGATCTAGCGCCGGGCACTTAGCCCATCTCTATTCTTCCCTATCGTATGGCACCAACAAAGTTAAAGGAAATAAAGTAGCAGCTTCAGTAACTCCTAGATAAGGGGTTTATACGTCCTAGTATGTCACCGTGGGGTGCACCGGTCTTATTTGTGAAGAAGAAAGATGGCTCAATGAGAATGTGCATTGACTACAGGGAGTTGAACATGGTGATAGTGAAGAACAAGTATCCACTACTGCGTATTGATGATTTGTTTAACCAGCTCAGGGGAGCAAGGGTATTCTCTAAGATTGATCTCCGTTCAAGCTATCACCAGATGAAGATTAGGGATTCTGACATCATGAAGACAGCTTTCAGGACGAGATATAGGCACTATGAGTTATTGGTTATGTATTTTGGGCTAACTAATGCCCCAGCCACATTCATGCACTTGATGAACAGTGTATTTCGGCCATATCTGCATTCATTTGTGATTGTTTTTATTGATGATATATTGGTGTACTCGCGTAGCCATAAGGAGCACGCTCAGCACAAGAGAGTGGTATTATAGAGATTGAGGGAGGAGAAGCTTTATGCAAAGTTCTCAAAGTGTGAGTTTTGGCTTGGGTCAATGGCTTTCCTGGGGCACGTGGTGTCCAGTGATGGTATTCAGGTTGATCCAAAGAAGATAGAGGCGGTGCAGAGTTGGCCGAGACCGACCTCAGCCACGGAGATTCGTAGTTTCCTTTGGTTGGCAGGGTATTATTGACAGTTTGTTCGGGGATTTTTTTCTATTGCATCATCCTTGACCAAGATGACTCAGAAGGGTTCCCCATTTGTGTGGTCCGAGGAGAGCTTTCATAAGCTCAAGACAGCTTTGACCACGGCTCCAATGTTGGTGTTGCCATCAGCTTCGGGTTCTTACATGGTGTATTGTGATGCTTTGTGAATTGTGATTGGATGTTTGTTGATACAGGAGGGTAGAGTTATTGCATATGCTTCTCTTCAGTTGAAGCCTCATGAGAAGAACTACCCCGTACATGATTTGGAGTTGGCTGCTATAGTTCATGCTTTGAAGATTTGGAGGCACTACTTATATGGCGTATCTTGTGAGGTATATACTGATCATCACAGCCTTCAGCATTTGTTCAAATAGAAGGATCTTAATTTGAGGCAGCGAAGGTGGCTTGAGTTACTCAAGGATTATGATATCGCCATTTTGTATCACCCGGGGAAGACCAATGTAGTGGTTGATGCTTTGAGCTGGAAGGCGGTTAGTATTGGCAGCCTGGCGTATATTCCAGTTGGGGAGAGGCCCTTCACAGTTGATGTCCAGGCTTTGGCCAATCGGATGGTGAGGTTAGATTTTTTAGAGCCTAGTCGAGTGTTGGCTTGCGTTGTTTCTTGGTCTTCCTTGTATGACCGCATTAGAGAGCGCCAGTATGATGATCCATATTTGCTTGTCCTTAAGGATAGGGTTCAACATGATGATGACAGGAACGTGACTATTGATAGTGATGGCGTACTAAGGATGCAGGGCCAAATTTGCGTGCCCAATGTGGATGGGCTTCGGGAGTTGATACCGGAGGAGGCCCACAGCTCGCGGTATTTTATTCATCCAGGTGCCGCGAAGATGTATCACGATTTGAGACAGTATTACTGGTGGATGAGAATGAAGAAGGATATTGTGAGTTTTGTAGCCCGATGTCTCAACTGTCAGCAGGTCAAGTATGAGCATCAGAGGCCCGGTGGCGTACTTCAGCATATGGATATTCCCGAGTGGAAGTGGGAGAGGATTACTATGGATTTTGTGAGTGGCCTCCTGCGGACAGCGAGGAAGTTTGATTCGATTTGGGTGATTGTGGATCGGCCGACCAAGTCCGCGCACTTCATTCTGGTGTGTACTACATATTCTTCGAAGCGGTTAGCAGAGATTTTCATTTAGGGGATTGTACGGTTGCATGGGGTCCCAGTTTCCATCATCACAGACAGGGGTATTCAGTTTACTTCCCAATTTTGGAGGACTTTTCAGCGAGAGTTGGGCACACAGGTGGAGTTGAGCACATCATTTCATCCTCAGATGGACGGACAGTCCGAGCGTACTATTCAGATATTAGAGGACATGTTGCGAGCCTGTGTTATTGAATTTGGAGGTTCTTAGGCTGAGTTCTTGCCGCTTGCAGAGTTTTCTTACAACAACAACTATCAGTCCAGCATTCAGATGGCACCATATGAGGCCTTAGATGGGAGACGGTGTAGATCTCCGGTTGGTTGGTTTCAGCCCGGCGGGATGTATCTTATATGGTGGGGGAGAAGGTCTGCTGAAGGTTTCGCCCATGAAGGGCGTTATGCGATTTAGAAAGAAACGGAAGCTGAGTCCGAGGTTCATTGGGCCTTTTGAGATACTTAGGAGGATTGGAGAGGTGGCTTATGAGCTTGCTTTGCCACCCAGCTTGTCTAGCGTGCATCCGGTATTTCATGTTTCTATGCTCCGGAAGTATGTTGGGGACTCGTCTCAGGTGTTGGACTCCAGTACAGTTCAGTTGGATGATGATTTGACCTATGAAGTGGAGCTAGTGGCTATTTTGGGTTGTCAGGTTCGGAGATTGAGATCAAAGGATATAGGTTCGGTGAAGGTGCAGTGGAGAGGTCGGCCCATAGAGGAGGCCACTTGGGAGACCAAGCGGGAGAAGCGGAGCAGATATCCTCACTTGCTTGAGACTCCAGGTATGTTTCTTGACATGCTCGAGGACGAGCGTTTGTCTTAGTTGGGGAGGATGTGATGACCCGGCCCGTCGTCACGTGAGTTACCGCCCCATTTTCCCCATATTATGTTTCTCTATATTTCAATATCGGTATTTGAGGTGATCAGTTAGAATTGGATTAGTTTTAGTTGGAAATGAGGCACTTAGCCTCTTATAAGGAAGCTTGTTTTAGAAAAGTCAGTTGGAAGTTGACTACATAGTTATAGGGCTCGTATGTGAATTACGGTGATTTGGTTAGCTTCAGGGGATGATTTGTGACTTAGGAGTGCGATCAGAATTGAATTTGGAGGTCCAGTGTAGAATTAAGCTTGTATTGGCGAAGGTTGAATTTTGGTGAATACCGGTTGGCAGGTAAGATTTTGATCTGGGGGTCGGAATGGTATTACGAGAGTTACAGTAGCTTCATTAGGTGATTTTGGATGTGCGGATAAAATTTCAGGTCATTTGGACGTCGTTTGGTTGGGTTTTTGATTGAAAGTGCATTTCGGAAGTTTTGAAGAAACTTAGGCTTGAATCTGATGTGAATTGATAAATTTAGTGTTGTTCGACGTGTTTTGATGATTAGAATAAGTTCGTATGATGTTTTGGGATATGTTGGTATATTTGGTTGAGGTCCCGGGGGCCTCAGGGTGATTCTGGATGATTAAATGAGAAGTTTGGACTTAAGTTTTGCTGCAGAAAATACACACCAGGTGCAAACCAAGTTTGGTTATCGCGTTCGCAGGAGAAGGTCCGCGTTCGCGAAGAGATGGGTTGCTAGTTCATCGCGTTCGCGTGGGTGTAATCGCGTTTGCGTAGTAGGGGCCTGGGACCCTGCCTAAGTTATTCAATGCATTCACGATGGGTTGAATGCGTTTGCGTAAGAGGAGTGGTCTTGGAAATGCATTCGCGTGGGGTAGGACGCGTTCACGTAGTTATAATTCCTAGATCATCCCGATCGCAGGTGGGGTACCGCGTTCGTGTAGAGCAATTTTTTGTCAAAGAAATTTTCTTCATCGCGAACGCGGAGGGTTGACCGCATTCGCATAGAGCAAATAACTACTAGGCAGTAAGGCTTTCTAAATCATTTTGTTTCCGCGAAGGTTAGCCATTTTCCAGCATTTTTGAACCACGTTGGGAGCTTTTTCGTAGAGTTTGAAGGGGATTTTGATATGAATTGATTGGAGGTAAGTCTCGTGACTTAGAAACATCATTTTATTGAAGAATCAACCTTTAATTCTTAGAAATTTGGGTAAAAATTGGAAGAACTAGGGCTTGGTTTTTGGAATGTAGAATTGGAATTTGAACTCCGATTTTGATGAATTTGATATGTATAGACTCGTGGCGAGACGAGGAATCCGGTGATGTGAATTTGGTAATTTTTCAAGAAGTGGGCCTAGGGCTCGGGTTTTGCCAACTTCGTGATTTTTGATGCTTTCCGAGTATTTTCGATTGGGTTATGTTCCTTTAGCTTATTGTAACACATTCCTTGTGATTTTGGTCAAATTCGTCATGTGAGAAGGTCGATTCGAGGGGCAAGGGCTTGGCGAGCTAGACTCTTGGCCGGCTAGAGGTGAGTAATTACTTTAAATGATGTCCTGAGGGCTGGAGACCCCAGATTTGCACAACTTCGTGCTGTCTTTAGATGAGACACGCGTTCAAGGACGAGCGCGGGGTCATTTACTATTGGGGACTGTGACTTGGTCCAGTCTGGATAATATTTTACTGCGTATTAGCTATGACTTGTTGTTTTCACCATGATTTGGGCTTATTGCAATGTTTGGGGCTTATTGTCGACTGTTTGAACTCCTTATGAACTATCATCACTGTTGTCCTCACTATTTGAAATATTACTTGAACTCAGTCCATGTGGGTTATACTGTTTCATGAACTCAGCTTTATTTTACTCAGACATGGAGTATTTAACTGATATTTGAACAATTGGTTGAGCTAAGTAATTTTGTTTTGCTAATGCCTGATGGGCTTTTCAATTATTTTTTTGGACTGATTGAGTCCGAGGGCTATATGTGAGGATATGATCAGTGATGTGAGGAGACTTTCCGGCCTCGAGTGATTGGTGAGGAGGCTTTCAGGCCTCGAGTGTTATGTGAGGAGGCTTTCAGGCCTCGAGTGTATTATGATCAGACTTTCAGGCCTCGCATTGATATTGTTCAGGCTTTCGGGCCTTATTGGTAGTGTTTGGGCTTTAGGAGCCCCTCCGGAGTCTGCACACCCATAGTGAGCGCGGGCACCCATATGAGTGAGAATGAGCCCGAGCGGCTGATGTTGTACTGTGTGATTCATACGGAGCCCGCATGGCTGATACTGTACTGAGAGTTTGATATGGCGCCCGAGGGGCAAGTTCATGAGTATCTCTTATTGATTGAGAATAATTGTTTTTAACTGTTTTCAAAGAGGTTTCTTACTGTATTTCACTGGTTTCTACTGTTTACCTAATTTTACTGCTCGAGATAGCACAAATTGTGCCTTTGTGGGATTTCTATGTTCTCAGATATTATTTATTTTTATTATTCACTGGGTCGGAGTACTCACATTACTCCCTGCACCGTGTGTGTAGATACAGGTATAGCAGAGTTCGTTCCTGAATGCTTAGTTCCATCTACACCAGACGGATCCGGAGAGACGAGGTAGTTGTCAGCGTCCACAGCCCCGTTTCTTCCTTATCTTTTCTTGTATTACATCTATCTCGGACTATGTTCTTAGATACAGTCTTGTAGTTATTTAACTCTATAGTAGCTCATGACTGGTGACACCCCGATTGCGGGCTGGATTTGGTTTGGCTTTCTTGTTATCGCGGTTATGTCCGTATTGCTGGTTATGATATTCTTGCTTTAAGCTTATTTATGATTAATAACTGTCAGATATTCGAGGAGTTAAATGTTCTATTGGCTGGCCTCGTCTTCACGAGAGGCGCCATCACAACCAGGTGGGTTTGGGTCGTGACATTAAACCTTTTTGTACTTTTATCTTTTCTCAAGTACCCTTAGTTTAAAAATCATTTTTCTAAATCAGTCCCAATCCCAGCTTCTAGAAAGCTTCCCTATTCAGTTATTGAAAATTCCCTAACCTAGAATTCCTAAATTACCCCTTAAAATCCCTATATTTACTTTAAGCTACCAAACGGGTCAAATTGACCCAAAGGTCTTTGGGCTGTTACAGTTGCAGGTTCTATGGCGTGTGGCCTTCTAAAACCTTGAAGCCCAACTTGTGATCAAAAACCACAAGACGCAAATAGGCGAGACCAACAATTCTACCATTTTTGGCATCAAAAGAAAGATGAACGCAACAGAACAAAAAAAGAAATGCAAATGACAAAAAGGCGAGAAAAATGAAAAACCAAAAAATACTAAAGAAGAAAAGCTTAATTACACTAATATGTTGATAATTACGAATATGACTTAAATTTTAAACATGCAACATATATCAACTCGAACGAACAAAAGAAAAAGAAAGTAATAATAAGAAACAAACAAAATGCAATTTAAAATGCTTACAAAGACAGACAGAAAAGATAGGACATAAAAAGGGGAAGAAGACAGACGAAGATGAATATGAGAAAGGCAAAACAAAATGACGAGAAGCAAAGAAATATCTAACATGGTCAAAAAGGAACAAGGGCTTGAACGGAGTAACAGTGTTCTCCGATTTGAGGCGAAAAGGAGTGTTAGTCGATTTTTTTTGTGAGAACAAATGTCTAGCACTCATTTTGGCAAAAAGTAAACTTCGAAGGGTCAGAGAATGACGGAGTCGGGCCTTTTAAATGGGGAATTGAAGGCTGCCACAACTCTAGGGTTCCATTTTAAGATCCGAAATTGAGGAAAAGTGGAGAGGATTTAGGGAAAATTGATTGTGGTTTTTTGATTAAGGACTATGAGGATTATGTAGTTTAAGTTTGGTGGCGATTTGAAGCTATCTCGTTGGTAAAAATGGTGGATCGCTCAAGGGTGGCGTTAGGTTAAGAAAGCTCTCTAAGGAGAGAGATGAGAGAAGTAGATGGGGAGTTGTTTGGACTTAGGTTTAACTAGTGGAATTCGGACATATTAATTAAAATGAGAGGGGTAATTCTAGTCGCTGGATGTACTGGGATGAAAGGCTCAGATCATTTTAAATTATGGGAACCCAGGACGACGTCGTTTGGGATATATGGGGATTGGACTGGATCGGGCAGCTTTGGGCTTGGGTTCTGGACCGATTTTGGGGCAAAATACATTGGTCCCGGGGATATTGATGAAAAACAACCCATTCGAGACTTTCTCTTTCAATTCTTTTCTTTTCTTTTCATTTCAAACATTCTTTTCTTTTTAAACAATTAAAATAAAATCCAAATTAATCCCTAAATCAAATTATCCTACCAAATTAAATTAATTAACTCTAAATAATAATTACTACAACTAATTAAATACCAAATTTAAAAGAAAACTACCAAAATTCGAAGCTAAAAATTAAAAAATGCAAAAATAAGTTATTTTTGTGATTTTTCTATTTTTGTAATACATTAACTATTCTATTTTTGTAATACACTAACTACTAAGTAATCTAGAAAAATGTAAAATTAAATCCTAAATGCAAATGTAATGTATTTTTTTTAAGATTTAAACAAGATTAAACACGCGCACGAAAATGAAAACAATCAAGAAAACTCTACAATGATTCCTACATTAACAAATAATTAAAAGAAAAAATCTAATTTTTGGAATTCTGTAGGAGTAATTCATGTGAGAAAAAAATTACATGCTCACCGCTGCACCTCTTTGCTCAGAGACACGAAGGGTTTTCGGAAAAAGATAAAATGAGCAATTACAAGGGAGTTTTGCCTATCTGAAACTCCATGAGAAACATTTTTTGAAAAGAGTCTGACTGAACCTTTTTTCAAATGTTGCGTACATATCATTGGCTATAAAGGAATTAGGTAAGTGTAATTGTTGAATATTTGGTAGCTGGGGCTACCAGAAAGCTATGATTTTACTGTTGTTGTTGCTGCTGCTGCTGCTGCTTGCTAAATTCCTTATCACACCAAAAAAGGAAAATAAAAAGCTAAACTAGCTAAGCCTATCAACTACGAGTTACAAGATTCCTATCTATTAATTTCTTGAAGCTTGATCTTGAGTCTTAGCTGGTTCTTGCTGTGGACTCTTATCTGAATCTTGATGATCGATAGTTGTAGATGATGGTTCTTTCTTCAGCTTTGGATCAAGGTGGGACATGCGAAGCTTGTGACTTCAATCATATTATGAGCAGTCCGCGTCTTTCTCCGCTTCAACCTTTTGAATTGACTTAATTTGTTCTTTTTCTTCTTTTCTTTATTCTGGATTGAGACTCATTCTTTTGGTCATCTCGAATCCTGTGCCTCGAGGTCAAACCTACTCAGACACCAAAACAAACAAGCGAATAAAATTTTTCTGTCCCAGTTTTCACTAGGAAAATTTCGTGAGTTAGTTGTACCTAAGATCTAAACCCCTTTTTTTTAAAGCAATAAAAAAGGATTGTGTGCCTTTAGTAGGAAAGATGAGGGAATGGAGCCCTATATCTAAAATTCTCAACTAGAAAATGGAGGCCCTCTATCTAAAACTCTCAACTCAGGGATTGGAGCCCTAATGTTGGCAAAAAGGCGACTAGGGAATGGAGGCCCTATGTCTAAAAATCTCAACTTACGGATTGGAGCCCTAATGTTGGAAAAAGGTGACTAGGGAATGGAGGTCCTATATCTAAAATCTCAACTCAGTGATTGGAGCCCTAATATTGGCAAAAGGCGACTGGGGAATGGAGGCCCTATGTCTAAAAATCTCAACTCAAGTATTGGGTCCCTAATGTTGGCAAGAAAGGCAACTAGGGAATGGAGGCCCTATGTCTACAAATTTCAACTGAGGGATTGGAGCCCTAATATGGGCAAGAAAGGCGACTAGGGAATGGAAGCCCTATGTCTAAAAATCTCAACTTAGGGATTAAAGCCCTAATGTTGGCAAAAGGGGACTAGGGAATGGACGCCCTATGTCTAAAAATCTCAACTTAGAGAATGGAGCCCTAATGTTGGCAAAAAAGGCAACTAGGGAATGGAGGCCCTATGTCTCAAATCTCAACTCAGGTATTGGAACCCTAATATTGGCAAAAAAAAGGCGACTAGGGATTGGAGGCCATATGTCTAAAATCTCAACTAAGGGATTGGAGCCCTAATATTGGCAAAAAAGGCGACTAGGGAATGGAGGCCCTATGTCTAAAAATGTCTACTCAAGGATTGGAGCACTAATATGTAGCGATCCGGCCGCTCGTTTTTGGAATTCATGCACCGATCCCCCATTAACTATTTCCCCTAAGTTCATTTCCGCTATTTTGTTTTGTTGGGACGTTCGGTGTTAGGATTCGGAGTGTTTTGGGACACTTAATCCCTAAATGAGAGCTTAAGAGTTGAAAAATGGTCCGTATTTGGAATAGTTTGAAGATGATCTCAGAATGGAAATCCTATAGTTCCGCGAGCTCCGTTAGGTGATTTTGGGATTGGGAGCGTGTTCGGAATGTATTTTAGAGGTTCGTAGCTCATTTAGGCTTGAAATGCCGAAGTTCAAATTTTTTGAGTTTTTGGTCCGATAGCGAGTTTTTGATTCGAGCGTCGGATTTGTATTCCAGAAGTTGCTGTCTTTCCATTATGTCATTTGAGATGTGTGTGCAAAATTTCAGGTCATTCGGATGAGGTTTGGTTATGTTTTTGATCGAACGCGTATTTTGATAGAATTTGAAGTTCTTAGGCTTGAATCTTTGATTTAATCGGGTTTTCGGGGTTGTTTGAGGTGTTTTGAGGATTGGTACAAGTTCGAATGAAGTATTAGGTGGTATTAGTGCTTTTGGTTGGGGTTCCGGGGGCCTCGGGATGATGTGGGATGGTTAACGGGGTAAATATCCAAGTTTGTTGCAGCTGGTATCTTTTTCTTATGGTATTTCCGCTTCTGCGGCTGGGGAATCGCAGAAGCGGAGCCGCATAAGTGGCTTCTCCATCGCAGAAGTGAGTTTGGGCTATCTTCAAGGAAATCGCAGAAGCGGCACTGCTTCCGCAAAAGCGAATCCGCTTCTGCGAGATAGGAACCGCAGAAGCAGAATCTGAAATTTTAAATGAAGCCGCAGAAGCGGCCAGTGGTTCGCTTAAGCGGGACCGCAGAAGCGGTCCCTTGTCCGCGAAAGCGGAAACAACTGTGCAGAAATAGAAAATTCGAGGGTTTAATTTCATAAGTTTGAAAAATCAATTGATAACATGGGAGAAGGAGATTTTTAGTCGGTTTTGAAGAGAAAATCATTTCGTAACGTTTCTTTGATCCCTTTTCATTATATTTCATCATTATATAGCTAAATACATCATTTGAATTCGAATTTAGGATAAAAACATGGTAATTTGGGGTAAAAGTTCATAGACCAAACTTTGGGTTTTGAGGGGCATTTGACCTCCGATTTCAGAGATTTTTATATGGTTAGACTCGTGAGAGTACAAGGGTTCTAAAAATGTAAAAATTATTCAATTACGAGACATTGGCTGGAGGGCATTTTTGTCATTTTACCTATTTTTGTGCCCTAGCTCTAAATTTAACAGTAAAATAAGTTGTTTGCAATGTTATTTATGATGTGTAATTTAATTGAATAGATTTGGGCCATTTGGAGCCGGATACTCGTGGCAGAGGCGCGGTTTCTAGTGATATTGAGCTAGTTCAAGGTGAGTGGCTTGTCTAACTTTGTGCGGGGAACCTTTTCCCTTAGGATTTGTCCTTGATATTTGAGTGCCTTGTAAGCGAGGTGACGAGCGCGTAGTTGACCGATTGATGAAAATCTTGTTTTACTTAAGTTGTTAATATTTAACTTTCTTTCTTATTTGCCTTATCTTACTTGAACGTTATTACTTGTGCTAGACTTGGAAAGCATGTCTACCTTACAGAATTGCCTAATTGCTTAAGTTGTTTAATCGTACTACGTGAAGCATACTAGGCTAGTTTTTTTTGCTACTCCGTTTTCCATACTTATCACTTGGTTTGTTTCTGGCTGTGATTGCGCATGGCTCCCCCCCTGTTTGTTTACTTTGGGACTACGGGTTCGATTCCCGGGAGATCCCCCTGCACTTTTATTTTAGGACTACAGGACGGTATCCCGGGAGATCCCCCTGCACTTTTATTTTGGGACTACGGGACAGTATCCCGGGAGATCCCATGCACATAAATGATTGGACTATGGGACGGTATCCCGTGAGATCCTTTGACGCTGGTACGAGAGTTGGACTGCGGGATGGTATCCCGGGAGATTCAATGGACAGTTGAGGAGACGGCTACTGGACGGTATCCTGGGAGACCCTCATTGGTATTTGAGATTGAGTTGTATTTACCCTGTGTTTCTGCTTTATCCCGATAGTTATTATTGTTTCATTGATTTGCTTTATTACACTGCTGCGTTTATTATTTTTGTCAGATTTCCACACTGTTAATTATTGCTATTGTTATATTTTTGCCTCAGTAGGGCCCTGACCTTTCCTCGTCACTACCCAGCCGAGGTTAGGCTTGGCACTTACTATGTACCGCTGTGGTGTACTCATGCCCTTCCTGCGCATGTTTTTCATGTACAAATCATACAGGTACCTCTACTCAGGCGCACTATCCTTGAGGCAAGGAGACATACGGAGACTTCGAGGCATATCTACAGTGTCCGCAGACCGAAGAGTCTTCTTCCTTATTCTAGTTGTAGAGCTGTTATCCTATCATACTTTAGATGTAGTTATTCTGGAGATTAGAGTACTTATTGGAATTCTATTAGCCTGTGTTTCCAGTGAGTTTCCGAATTTTGGGATTTGATTGTTGACTTCCAAATATTTTTTAGAGTTGTATAGGTCGGACAGCGTTATACTCAGTTGTTATTTTTCATATGTTCAGTTTTAATTTGTTTTTCCGCAAATATTATATCTTTTATGCAATACTTGGCTTACCTGGTCGTGGGGACTAGGTGCCATCACAACATGTTCACGATTGGTGAACTAGGTTTGTGACAAGTAGGTATAATAGCGCTAGGTTCATAGGAGTCACAGAATATAGGCCGGTTTATTAGTCTCGCTGATCGGTATGGAGACGTCCGTATTTATCTACGAGAGGCTATGTAACTGTTTAGGAAAAATCTTCATTTCTTTTGAATTCCTTGTCGTGCGATAATTTGAAATCAATTCTAATCTTCTGTCTTCTATTCTCTCACAGATGGTGAGGACACGTGCCACATGAGAGGACCAGGCACCCGCGCTCCCTACTACCGCCATCAGAGGCCGGAGCCGGGGTAGAGGTCGAGGACTCGCACGAGGTGTAGCCACAGCACCTGCGCCAGCTGCCGCTGAGGTACCACCAACAGATCCAGTTGGAGCCCAGGCACCTGGTACACCTACCACAGCTACTACTACTCCAGCGCTCCAGGAGACTCTAGCTCAGTTCATGAGCATGTACACTACCTTGGCTCAGGCGGGGTTGCTTCCTCTCGCTGCAGCCACATCCCGGGTCGGGGGAGGGGCCCAGAATCCTGCAGCCCGCACTCCTGAGCAGAGAGTGCCGATGGAGCAGGTCCTAGAGGTTATTCCTCTATCGCCTACAGCACCAGAACAACCCGGGGATAGGTCAGCTGTCTCCGAGGACGAGCAGCGTAGGCTAGAGAGGTTCAAGAAATATGATCCCCCAGTGTTCAGTGGCCTAGAATCAGATGACACCTTGGGATTCTTGGAGGAGTGTCATCGCATTCATCGCACTATGGGCATAGTGGAGTCTAGCAGGGTTTCTTTCACCGCCTTTCAGCTTCGGGGAGCCGCTTATGATTGGTGGATTACTTATGAGTTGGACAGTCCAGTCGAGTCTGCCTCACTGACTTGGACCCAGTTCTCAGACATGTTTATGAGGGAGTTTGTTCCCTAGAGCCTCAGGGATTCATGGCGCGTGGAGTTTGAGCATTTGCTCCAGGGTGCTATGACAGTCTCAGTGTATGCCATCTGTTATACCAGGTTGGCTAGACGTGCACTGGCTTTGGTTGCCACAGTTCGGGAGAGAGTTCGGAGGTCTATCGAGGGTCTTATTCTGCCTACCATTATGGCGCGAGAGTTAGAGATGGATATTCCTTACCAGCAGGTAGTGAGCATTGCTAGGAGAATTGAGGGTATGCTCGCCAGGGAGCGAGGGGAGAGGGAGGTCAAGAGGTCTCGAGAGTCGGGTCACTACTCTGGTGCCCGTACCCCTTCAGCAGGTCGGTATGGTGGGGATTATTCTGGTCACCCTGTACATTCATCCTTGCCAGCAGCCGGTAGTACTCCAGCTCCGCCATACCTCAGGAGCCTTATTATGCGCCTCCTGCGCGGGGTGCTTCCAGAGGTCAGTCCAGCAGGCCTAGCTCCAATCATTCACAGCCACCACATCCTCCTAGAGCTTGTTTCGAGTGTGGCGATACACGTCACAGGGTTAGGGACTGCCCCATACTTGGTAGGGGTCCATCTTCACAGACTGCTCAGCCACATCGTGCTTCTCAGAATTCTCAGGCTATGGTTCCAACTCTCACTGCTGCCCCACCTGCCAGCCAGGGGCAGAAGTCGGGGAGATAGGGGTCGCCCTTGTGAGAGGGGTCAGACCAAATATTATTGCATTCCTGCTCGTGCTGAGGTGGTTGCCTCCGATTCTGTCATCACAGGTATTATTGTGGTTTATCACAGAGAGGCATTGGTTTTATTCGATCGAGGATCTAATTATTCATATGTCCTCTTATTTTGCTACGTATTTGGGTGTGCCTTGGGATTCTTTGAGTGCCTCTGCTTATGTTTCTACTCCTGTGGGAGATTCTCTTGTTGTGGACCACATTTATCGGTCATGTCTGGTTACTATTCTTGGTTTTGAGAGCAGGGCAGATCTATTATTACTCGGTATAGTTGACTTCTATATTATTCTGGTCATGGACTGGTTGTCGCCCTATCATACTATTCTTGATTGTCACGCTAAGATGGTGACGTTGGCTATGCCAGATATTCCACGTATTAAGTGGAGTGGTACATTAGATCATACTGCCAGTAGAGTTATCTCTTTCCTTAAAGCTCAACGTATGGTTGAGAAGGGGTGTGCCGCGTATTTAGCTTATGTGAGAGATGTAAGCGTTGACACCCCTTCTGCTGATTCAGTTCTAGTGGTACGTGATTTCCCCGATGTGTTTCCAGCTGATCTTCCCGGCATGCCGCCCGATAGAGATATCGATTTTGGCATTGATCTGTTGACGGGCACTCAGCCCATTTCTATTCCTCCGTATCGCATGGCTCCTCCTGAGTTGAAGGAGTTGAAGGATCAATTACAGGAATTGCTGGGTAAGGTTTTTATTCAGCCCAACGTTTCTCCATGGGGTGCTCATGTCTTGTTTGTGAAGAAAAAGGATGGTTTTATGCGTATGTGCATTGATTATCGCCAGTTGAACAAAGTTACAGTGAAGAACCGATATCATTTACCTCGTATTGATGATCTGTTTGACCAGCTTCAAGGTGCACAGGTGTTTTCCAAGATTGATTTGCGCTCAGGTTATCATCAGTTGAAGATTTGGTAGCCAGATATGCCGAAGACTGCTTTCAGGACTCGGTATGGTCGTTACGAGTTCCTTGTTATGTCTTTTGGGCTGACAAATGCCCCGGCAGCTTTTATGCATTTGATGCACAGTGTATTCAGGCCATATCTTGACTCATTCGTTATCGTTTTTATTGATGATACTCTGGTATATTCCTGGAGTCAGGAAGATCATGACGAGTACCTGAGGACAGTGCTTCAGACTCTGAGATAGAAAAAATTATATGCAAAGTTCTCAAAATGTGAGTTCTGACTGAGTTCTGTGGCATTGCTTGGTCATGTGGCATCGAGTGAGGGCATTCGAGTGGATCCGAGGAAAGTGGAGGCCGTGCAGAGTTGGCCCAGGCTCTCCTCAGCTACAGAGATTCATAGTTTCCTTGGCTTGGCGGGTTATTACCGTCGCTTTGTGGAGGGGTTTTCATCGGTTGCGGCCCCTATGACTAGATTGACTCAAAAGGGTGCCCCATTTCTATGGACAGAGGAGTGTGAGGCGAGCTTCCAAAAGCTCAAGACAGCTTTGACTTCAGCCCCAATCTTGATGCTACCTACTGGTTCGGGGCCTCATACCGTTTATTATGATGCCTCACGGGTTGGACTTGGAGCAGTGTTGATGCAGGACGGTAGGGTGATTGCCTACGCGTCCAGACAGTTAAAGGTGCATGAAAAGAATTACCCTACCCAAAATCTGGCGTCATTATTTGTACGGGGTGCCTTGTGAGATCTATACTGACCATCGGAGTTTGCAGCACTTGCTTAAGCAGAAGGACATGAATATGCGTCAGGGGAGATGGTTAGAGTTGTTAAAGGATTATGATATTATTATTCTTTATCACCCGGGCAAGGCCAATGTAGTAGCCGATGACTTAAGTCGTGGGGTGGAGAGTTTGGGGAGTTTTGGCATATTTACCAGCGTCAGAGAGACCTATTGTGATGGTTAGGCCTTAGCCAGCCAGTTCGTGAGATTGGACCTTTCGGAGCCCAATCAGGTTCTAGCCTGTGTGGTTTCTCGGTCTTCCCTATTTGATCGTATCAGGGAGCGGCAGTATGATGACCATCACTTGCTTGTTCTTCAGGATAGAGTTTGGCGTGGTGATGCCAGGGATGTGACCATTGGGGATGACGGGGTATTAAGGATGCAGGGTCGGATTTGTGTGCCCAATGTCGATGATCTTCGAGAGTTGATTCTAGCATAGGCCCATAGCTCGCGGTATTCCGTCCATCCGAGTGCCGCGAAGATGTATCACGACTTGAGGCAGCACTACTGGTGGAGGCGGATGAAGAAAGATATAGTTGACTATGTGTCTAGATGCCTCAACTGCCAGCAGGTGAAGTATGAGCACCAGCGTCCGGTTGGGTTGCTTCAGCAGATTGAGATCCTAGAGTGGAAGTGGGAGCGTATCATCATGGACTTCGTATCTGGACTCCCAGAGACCGTGAAGAAGTATGATTCTATTTGGGTCATTGTGGATCAGCTGACCAAGTTCTCTCATTTCATACCTGTGTGTACTACTTATTCATCGGAGCGGTAAGAGATTTATATTAGGGAGATCGACCGTTTGCATGGTATTCCAGTTTCTATCATCTCAGACAGAGGTACTCAGTTTACATCGCGGTTCTGGAGAGCAGTGCAACTAGAGTTAGGCACTCGGGTGGAGTTGAGCACGACATTTCACCCCTAGACGGACGGATAGTCCGAGCGCACTATTCAAATTCTGGAGGATATGCTCCGTGCGTGTGTGATTGAGTTCGGAGGGTCATGGGATCATTTCCTGCCACTGGCAGAGTTTGCATATAACAACAGTTATCAGTCCAGCATTTAGATGGCATCGTATGAGGCCTTATATGGTAGGAGGTGTAGATCTCCGATGGGTTGATTTGAGCCGGGTGAGGCCAGGCTATTTCGTACAGAGATGGTTCATGATGCAATGGAGAAGGTTAAGGTGATTCAGGATAGACTGCGTGCCGCCCAGTCCAGACAGAAGAGTTACACGGACAAGAAGGTTCGTGATGTTGCATATATAGTAGGTGAGCGGGTTCTGCTTCAGGTCTCGCCTATGAAGGGCGTCATGATGTTTTGGAAGAAAGGGAAGCTGAGTCCGATGTTTATTGGGCCTTTTAAGATCTTGAGGTGAGTTGGGGAGGTTGCTTATGAGCTTGCCTTACCTCCCAGCCTAGTCGGAGTTCATCCGGTATTTCATGTTTCGATGCTTCGGAGATATCACGGTGATCCGTCGCACGTGTTGGAATTTAGTTCAATCCAGTTGGACAAAGATCTATCCTATGTTGAGGAGCCAGTGGCCATTTTGGACAGGCAGATCAGGAAGTTAAGGTCAAAGAACATTGCTTTAGTGAAGGTTCAGTGGCGGGGTCAGCCGGCAGAGGAGGTGACTTGGGAGACCGAGCAGGATATGCACAACCAGTACCATCATCTTTTTGCTACTTCAGGTATGTTCTCTATGCTCGTTCGAGGACGAGCGAATGTTTAAGTGTAGGAGGATGTAACGACAAGGCCGGTCGTTTTTGGAATTCACGCCCCGATCCCCCATTAAATGTTTCCCCTAAGTTCATTTATGCTATTTTGGTTTGCCGGGACGTTCGGTGTTAGGATTCGGAGTGTCTTGGGACACTTAGTCCCTAAATGAGAGCTTAAGAGTTGAAAAATGGTCTGTATTCAGAACAGTGTGAAGACGACCTCGAAATGGAAATCTGATGGTTCCGTTTGCTCCGTTAGGTGATTTCGGAGTTGGGAGCGAGTTCGGAATGTATTTTGGAGGTTCGTTGCTCATTTAGGCTTGAAATGCCGAAGTTCGAATTTTTGAAGTTTCCGGTCCGATAGCGAGTTTTTGATCCGAGGGTCAAATTTGGATTGTGGAAGTTGCTGTAGCTCCATCATGTCATTTGGGATGTGTGTGCAAAATTTCAGGTCATTCAGACAATGTTTTGTTATGTTTTTTATCAAAAGCGTATTTTGATAGAATTTGAAGTTCTTAGGCTGGAATCCTTCATTTAATCGGGTTTCCGGGGTTGTTTGAGGATTGGTACAAGTTTGAATGAAGTATTAGGTGGTATTGGTGCTTTTGTATGAGGTTCCGGGGGCCTCGGGATTATTTCGGATGGTTAACGGGGTAAATTTCCAAGTTTGTTGCAGCTGGTATCTTTTTCTTCTGGTATTTCCGCTTTTGCGGCTGGGGATCCGCAGAAGCGGCTTCTCCGTCGCAGAAGCGAGTTTGGGCTGTCTTCCAAGAAACCGCAAAAGCAGTAGTGCTTCTGCACAAGCAGATCCGCTTCTGCGAGATGGGAACAACAGAAGCGGAATCTAAAATTTTAAATGAAACCGCAGAAGCGGCCAGTGGTTCGCTTAAGCGGGACCGCAGAAGCTGTCCCTCGTCCGCAAAAGCAGAAACAACTGTGCAGAAATAGAAAATTCGAGGGTTTAATTTCATAAGCTTGAAAAATCGATTGAGAACACGGGAGAAGGCAATTTTTAGTGGGTTTTGAAGAGAAAATCATTGGGTAACGTTTCTTTGATCCCTTTTCATTATATTTCATCATTATATAGCTAAATACATCATTTGAATTCGAATTTAGGATCAAAAACTTGGTAATTTGGGGTAAAAGTTCATAGACCAAACATTGGGGGTTTGAGGGGGCATTTGACCTCCGATTTGGGAGATTTTTATATGGTTAGACTCGTGAGAGTACGAGGGTTCTGAAAATATAAAAATTATTCGATTCCGAGACGTTGGGTGGAGGGGCATTTTGGTCATTTTACATATTTTCGTGCCCTAGCTCTAAATTTAATAGTGGAGTCAGTTGTTTGTAATATTATTTACGATGTTTAATTAAATTGAATAGATTTGGGCCATTTGGAGTCGGATACTCGTGGCAAAGGCGCGGTTTCTAGTGATATTGAGCCGATTAGAGGTAAGTGGCTTGTCTAACTTTGTGTGGGGGACCCTTCCCCTTAGGATTTGTTCTCTATTTTGAGTGCCTTGTACGCCAGGTGACGAGCACGTACTTGAGCCGATTGATAAAAATTCGGTTTTACTTAAGTTGTTAATATTTAACTTTCTTTCTTATTTGCCTTATCTTACTTGAAGCTTATTACTTGTGCTAGACTAGGAAAGCATGTCTACCTGACATAATTGCCTAATTGCTTAAGTTGTTTAATCGTACTACGTGAAGCATGCTAGGCTAGTTCTATCTGCTACTTCATTTTTCATACTTATCCCTTGGTTTGTTTCTGGCTGTGATTGCGCATTTACATTGGGACTACGGATGTGGGAATTCGGTAGCTCCTGTCACACCTCATTTTTACTTACCTTATTTAGAAGAGCCTAATTACTACACCCCGGGAAGGGAAATAATAAAAAGGAAGGAGTTTTTCCAATTAAAGGACAGTCGGAACGGGATTTATTTATTTTTATTTTAGAGTCGCCACTTGAGAAATTAATAGTGTCCCAAATCACCGATTGAATCCCGAATCGAGGAAAGTTTAACTCTGTTAACAGTCTGCGAACTAGAAATCCGGGTAAGGAATGCTGTTAACCCGAGAGAAGGTGTTAGGCATTCTCAGATTCCGTAGTTATAGCACGGTCGCTCAACTATTGAATTTGTTTTTATCTGATTTTAATACATGTTCTACTTTTATGTGCCTTTTATTAGTCAATCGCTCTTATTTATATTTATTGTTTATTTTTTAAGACTTGCAACGTCGTGAAAATGCATGTCGAATCACGCCGTACCAGTATGCCCGTGATTTTAACACATTTCAACTTCGTTGAGATTTGGATTTGGGTCGCATGAAATGCACACCCGTATTAAGAAGGTAAAATTTATTAACACGCGCGCATAAAAGCAATCTACGTGTTTATTAACTTTGGGGAAGACCGCGGAATTCACTAAACGGCCCATCCCGATTCTAAGTATTTTTCGTAAGTAATTGTCGAGGGCCCCGCGATTGTGAATTGATTCATTGGCCGAGGCTCATCTCATGTTATTTAAAGGTTAACTTAAGAGTAACTACAATTTCTGTTCATCAATTATGCAACTGGAAATAAGTGCAATTATACGGGTATTGATTTTAAATCGAAATGGAAGCTTTCAACATGGTTTGCATTCCAGAAATACGAATTGGACTGCCTATTCCAGATTTAGGCCGTCTTTTAGCATGTTAAGGCCCAATGTATGAACTGGTTTGCTGGATTCAAAGTTAAACCAAATGATTTCAACTACGCCTAATTTAGAATTGAAGCCACAAACTGATTCCTAACATCTACTAATTTTAGACACAATACAAGTTGCATTTTGTTAGTTATGATTTCTACATCCTAGCAATATTGATTAAGAAAATGTATTTGAATACAAACTATCCTGTATGAGATACTTAAACTGAGAGACAAAACGGTAGAATTACCAGTTATACAAATCCATCCCTAAATGGTAGCTTTACGAACAACCACAATGACTATATACAAATCGAAGCCAATACTGAAATTACCATTGGTCAATTACATATATAGAAAAAAAACCTATTAAACATTCAACTTCAGAATCAAACAAAATCAACACCATTACTTCAACTATTTAAGGAACCATAAAGTCTAACTAGACAGTTTCAGAATCAATATCAAATTAACAGTTTCAAATCATCTAAGTTCAATTACAAATTGAAATCTAAACTTATCATTACTTATTCAAATGAACAAATAAAGCGTCTGTGCTGCTTGTCACTTTAATTTCCACGAGTATGAAGGGACATTACATGATGTGTACCTGTGATGAAGAACAAAATGGAGATCAACTGTTATAATTGTCAACACACAATAACACAACAGCAACAATGCAGCAGCAGCATATCAGCAAGTCGATTCTAAAGGCAACAGAAATTTTAAGACTTCAAATCTCTTCATATATCAATCGAGTTCACAGCAACAAAAATATAGCATTTAGATGCTTAAAACTGGTTAAATTTGAGATCAAACGTATTCAAACTTGAAGCCAGTAGGTGTATGACTTCAATGATTCAAACTAATTCAGAATTGAGAGAAGTAATAGCTGAGAAAACTGTAATTTGATTGAAAATTCTCTACAGAACAGGGATTTTTGATTTTCTATTGGTTTTGTAAATTTTTTTTATTTTTTATTTTTGGGCACAGTTTCAGATCTGGAAAAGGAACAGAGATTCAAAATATTAATTCTAGATCGGTTAATGAACAGATATTTTTAGGAATTTTTTAGGGTTCAAAAACTTATGAATTATGGCAGAAACTGCCTTATTTATAGAATTGAAAATGGAGGGAGATTTAATTTTCAGTATTTTCAGATTAGTCCCCTTATTCCTGACTTGTTAAACAAGTTACTACACTTATTTTATTAAAACTTGCATTAAAACCTATTCTAGAATGTTCTAGTTGCATCTACCATGTTCTAACCCCTTTGTAATACCCATTCTACCCTCACTTCAATTTAAAATCTACTGAACTACCCTTTTTATATTCCTAAAGTACCCCCCTCTTACTTAGATTTATTACCATTAGCCCCTTTTATATACCCCAAAACACCCTTAAGACTTAGCTGAATTTACAAACTACCTACTGCCCTCTGAACTCCAGCTTTAACCATTAACTATAACAAAACAACTATTAGAATTAATCTGAATTTTAACAAAATTAAACAACTATAACCAATCTTGCTAATCTCTGTTGATTAAACTAATATTAAAACTATAAACTGAAATCAATAAATCACAAAACAGAGTCTGAAACAAAATTATCACTTAGTCACAAAACAAATTCACTAATCACAATTAATCAATAGCAATTATCCAATTTTAATCGAACAGATTTTAAACTCTAGAATTCTAATAATGTACTAACTAATACTGAGTTGAACCACACGATGAACTGAAACTTAGCTAATTATTCCTAATCATAAATGCTATTAAACTAGTTAACAGGCAAAATCAATTCCTAAACTCAAACCAATTAAAATTCGTAACCAAATATTTCTAGACATCCATACAGAGAGAAAGAAAAGGAAAACGAAATAATAAAAAGAAAGAAAGAGAGAAAGAGGGAAGTACTGATTTAAATCGCCCAGATTGGTGATGAACTTGGCCAAACGCTTTGTGCTTGGTCCTTGACGAACGGGTTTCAACTCGAGCCGAGATTACCATTAACCGATTATTTTTTAAACAAAATAATCGTTTGACGATAATTCCGATTCAAGTTGAATCTTGAACTGTCATGTTTTCTCCGAGTTTCTGACTCTTGAAGTGAAGCTTGGGGGTTGTGGGGAAGAAAGAAATGTTGTATGGTGAATTTCGATAGGGGTTTGGGGTCAGCGCCGCCGTGCACGGCGGTGGCGGTGCTCGGGTTTCGTTATTTGATGACGTTTGGATGATGTTTGAAGAACAATGGTGGTGGGTCTGAGACGAGGAGATGAGGGGGAAAAGATGACCTGAGTTTGGGCGTAGTTGGACCACGGCCGCCGCCGTAGGGCGAATTCCGGCGGCGACATTACCACTCTCTGCTTATGGAACAATTGAGACGATGGCCCTTTTAGGAAAATAGGATAATGTCTGAATTGGTATAGGAAAATAGGAAAATTGGTATACTAATTATCCTAGAAAGCCTCCAGGCCATTAGATCAAGGGCAATCAACGATCGACATGAAACGACGCCCAAACGGCGTCGTTTCATGTCACCATGGCTGGACCGGGTGGCTTATTTTGGGCCTAGGCTTGAGAATTGTTTGGGCCATCCTGGGCAGAAATTTGGGCTGAGGAAATTCTTCATTTCATACTCTTTATTTGGTTTTTTTTTTCAATTTTGTATAGACTTTTGTATTATTATTTTCCATCCTTTTGTATTGTATGTATTTTTACTTGTATTTTGTATTTTATTTCACTAATTAAAATTCTAAAAATTTATTTAATATTTATTTTATAGTAATTCTCAATTAAAATACTAAAATGCTATTTTTGATTTTGTTATGAATTAATACCTATTAAATGTGAAATTAATTTCCTAAATGTAAATGCATATTTTTGTATTTTTTATTTGACTTATCATGTACAAATACCACGCAAACAATTAACACAAAATTCACACAAAATTGTAAAAATAAGGAAAAATTGTTTCGTTTGGATTTTATGGGTATAAAGTCATATATAGGGTAAAAATCACGTGCTCACAGCTGCCCCTCTTCGCTCGGAAAGACGAAGAGTTTTCGTGCAAAGATAAGTGAGCAAATATGAGCGATTTTTACCCGTTCGAGTATTCCGTTGTGAAGCATTTTGAAAAGTTTTGATCGCACCCTGCTTCAGAGTTTTCCTACATATCCCGGGCTAAATAGGAATCAGGTCAGTGTAGTTCGGGAATGTCTGGTAGCCGGGACTACCAGGGACTGTGATTTCACTGCTGTTGCTATTGTTACTGCTGTTACTGCTGACTGACCCCTTATTACACCATGGTAAAGAAACTAGCCTAAGCTATGGTCTATGAAATTACAAAAAATCCTATCTATGTCTTGTTCTTGTGTTGCCTTGAACTTGTATCTTGTATTCTTCCAACGGCATTCTTGTTGTTGCCTTGATGATATTTGATTACTTCAATATGTGTCCATTTTCCAGGTGGGCTCCTGCTTGCTGAAAAAAATATTCCCCTTGTTCTTCAGGTGGGCTCCTGCTTCTGATTCCTTTTAAAATGTATTCCCTTTTTCTCCAGGTGGGCTCCTGCTTACGACAAACAAACAACCAAAGAAAATTTTCTGCCCCAGTATGGTGACTGGGCATATTGTGTTATCAAATATTAAAATTCAAAGCTAAGATTCAGCTTGTACTTCCCTTGTTTTTAAGGTGGATGCCTGGTTACTAAACTTAAAAGATATATTCCATTATTTTCAGGTGGGTGCCTGCTTACTGCATTTGAAAAGATATTCCCTTGTTTTTCAGGTGGGCGCCTGCTATTAGACTTAAAAGATGTTCCCTTGTTTTCCAGGTGGGTGCCTGGTTACTAAACTTAAAAGATATGTATTCCCTTGTTCTACAGGTGGGTGCCTGGTTTCTAAACTCAAAAGATATTCCCTTGTTTTTTTTCAGGTGGGTTCCTGGTTATTAGACTTAAAAGATATGTATTCCCTTGTTCTACAGGTGGGCGCCTGCTTTCTAAACTTAAAATGTATTCCCTTATTCTATAGGTGGGCGCCTGCTTGCTAAACTTAAAATGTATTCCCTTATTCTATAGGTGGGTGCCTGGTATTAGACTTAAAAGATATGTATTCCCTTGTTCTACATGTGGGCGCCTGCTTTCTAAACTTAAAATGTATTCCCTTATTCTACAGGTGGGCGCTTGCTTGCTAGACTTAAAATGTATTCCCTTGTTCTCCAGGTGGACGCCTGCTTTCTAAACTTAAAATGTATTCCCTTATTCTACAGGTGGGCGCCTGCTTGCTAAACTTAAAATATATTCCCTTGTTTTTCAGGTAGGTGCCTGGTTACTAAACTTAAAAGATATGTATTCCCTTATTCTATAGGTGGGCGCCTGCATGCTAAACTTAAAAATGTATTCCTTTATTCTACAGGTGGGCGCCTGCTTGCTAAACATAAAATGTATTCCCTTATTCTACAGGTGGGCGCCTGCTTGCTAAACTTAAAAATGTATTCCCTTGTTCTACAGGTGGGCGCCTTGTTACTTAAAATGTATTCCCTTATTCTACAGGTGGGCACCTGCTTACAAACAACCAACAAACCGAAGAAAATTTTTCTGCCCCAGTTTGATAACCGGACTCTAAATTATTTTACCAACTATTGTAAGAGTTTAAAAACTAAGTTCTGTTACTAGGGAGTTCCTGACCAATCCTAACTATCTCTTTATTGTATTTATTATCCAATGTCTTAAACCATTCTCATTATCCAGGAGGGTCCTGACAATTTCTAACAATTACGAATTTCCCCTATCTTTTCCAAAGGCATTACTAATTTGTTATTAAAAAGTCTTAACTACTCCCCATTATTCAGGAGGGTCCTGACAACTTTATTACAACTTCCACTCTATCTTGTTCTTAAAACTACGTCACATTATTCAGGAGGGTCCTGACAACTCCTATTACAACTTTTCCCTATATCTTGTTCTTTAAAGCTACGTCCCATTATTCATGAGGGTCCTGACAGCTCCTAACCATTATAAACTAAGTTATTTTTTCCTAAATGTGCTACTCCAACTACATTTATCAAAAGTTTTAAGCTACTTCACATTATCCAGGAGGGTCCTGACAACTTCTATTACGTCCCATTATTCAGGAGGGTCCTGACAACTTTCTACTACAATTTTACTTATATCTTGTTTTTTTTAAAACTATGTCCCATTATCCAGCAGGGTCCTAAAAACTCCTAATCGAAACCTACGACATACTTTAGAATGAACTTATATTCCTTTTCCTACCAAGTTATATTTGTCATGATTGTTTTGACATTTAAACTAAGCCCTATTTTTTAGGAGGGTCCTAATAATTCCCAGTCATACCTGTATGGGTGCCGCCTTTCTTTATGGAGGATTTCTCCGAAACTTCTGCCCCTGTTTCACTCAAAGCAAATCTTTGTCAGTTTTTAAATGTGGTGGTTGATTTGTGGCCTTGAACTTTGATGACGATTGTTCTTTCACTTCCTCTGATAACTGATTTCCACTTGAATGCCTTGCCTGTCTACCGACTATCCATTTTCTCCTGCCGTCCTTGTCACAAAAAATACTTCTTCTCTATTCCAACCCGCATCCCTTACAGCCTGTCATTTACCAATTTCTTGTGTTCATGACAATTGCCATCCCCCTCAAAGTGTATATTGTTCCTTTTTTAACGGATCCCACTAACTCCGATCTTGAAGTCTATTGTTCCTTCAATGATTTCATTTGAAGACCTTGGATGT
>MU668858.1:0-20356 GCA_026770625.1 Nicotiana glauca
GTTGCTTTCTATACTTGGTACTGATTCCCTCTAATTTTGGTCTTGTCCGTGATTCTTTGACTGATTTTCAGAGTTTATTTATATTTTTTTACCATATTTGTGCACTTAAACATCTTTTTTAAGTATTCAGCATATACTTTCCTTGTTTGAAGCATTGTGTATCTAGCCCTTATTGCATACTTATTGCATATTACTTCTTACTATGGTATAATCAGTCATATGACTGATTCTTTTCCTTACTTGATAACCTGTACTCCCATTCGAATCATGAATTCCTGATTTAATTGAATTAAGTCCTGTGATTGATTCGATTTGGTACTGTTTCTATAATTATATACTTACTACCCTGTTCTCTATTGTTTTCAAAAACTATAAGTACTACTCTTCCTTTCTCACACAGACGGAACAGAATTATTCTGAACTCTCTCTCTCACAAAAACATTCAATACTCTCTCTTTGTTTCACATAATCTCTCTCAATTCTCTTGTGACTATTGGTTTCTCCACTAGTTTGAAACTCAGGCTGAGTTTTAGACTATTTCACTGCTCCATTATATTGCTGCTCACTTCCATTGCTCTCTATACTGCTGCTCACTTCTATTGCTGCTAACTTCTGCTATTGCTGCTCACTTTTGCTATTGTTGCTGCTTCCCTATACTGCTCCTCTCTCTGCACACCATCTCGCATATTATAACTCACCACTGCCTTGCATTATCCTACTTTCAATTGGTATGTCTCCTATGTGATTTACAGCTCCAAATCAATATGTTTCTATTTGTGTTGCACTTCCTGTTGTTTCTTGAATGCTTCTACTTATGGTTTCGTTGTTCTTACTGCAATTAGCATGCCTCTGTGCTGATTAATATAGTCTGGCATGCCTGTGCTTGTTTCCTACATGTTTCTCCTTACCCCCTAACCCCAGAACATTATTAGCATATATTCAGGATCCTCTTAGCTACTAAATAGTCTGAANGTACTGTGTGACTCTTTGCTTTCAAAACTGGTTCTATATTAACTGTTTTTAAACTCAATTGATTACTTTTCTCTCAAAATTGTTTTTTCATGTGAATCCTCTTTCAATTGTTTTCAACTCAACTTCTTCAAATTCTATCACAATCTCACTACTCCTAGAACTTAGGTTCTACCCCCTTAGTGTAAGCATTGCTTTGGGTACCTTGAGTACCCACTGAACTTTGACGCACAAGGTTGGTAATTCCACACTTGCACTTGTCTTGTTAATTTGTTTTGGGTGTCTGGTATTGGCCAAGGGCCCCAATGGGTCCTCAGGGAGCTTTGCCGCACCCAAACCCTTGGTAAAGGCTGTGAAACTCTAAAGAAGTGAGGTTGGAGATTTGGGCCTAGCTAAATGCTCCCTATAGATTAACTTCTTATTTTTACTCTTCACTACTGTAATTTAATCACATTGGTCTGTAATAACTTGTAATGAACAATGGGGTTTATAGTAAAATTGGGTGGGATTATGCATGCTTACTTTAAGTAATGGGTAGAAAACATGTCTATAGGATTTTACTGATCTACTTGTGCAATAGAAACCATGTCTAAGGCATACATCTCATATGACTAAAGATCATGTCTTTAAGCTCTTTTACTATCAGCTCGCTATTTACTTTATAACCATAATCAGTTAATAATTAACAAGACTGCCATTGCATTTAGATACCATATTTTAGGACCTGTGTGTGCATTAGATATCATGTATGTAGGGCTGTATTTGCAACTGTTGAATACCTCACTAATTTCGTTTAACAGACATAAGTCTGGTTAACAAGTTTCTTTAAAAAAAAAAATTGGAAAACAAGTATGCACGTCCACTTTCTTTTATGATTAAACAACGCCTAGGCAAGCCTTAGGCCGGATAAAATCGATTAACCATCTCAATCGTGTTTAAATCATTCGACACCTTTCGACTATCCGAATTTGTTTCCTTTCTATGAGACCCTCTTGGTTTTCTTACTAAACTTCTGTCCTATTTTCTAAATAATTATATCTGTGCAAATACTTTCTATTTAGTTACTTTTTCCAGAATTGTGTTACTGTTTTTCCTAAAACTCATCAGGACACTATGTCTTCTGTAATTTTCCAAAACTATAGTTCAAAACTAATATACTTATATGCTCTCAGCTTTACACTTCTGAATGGTTTTACATCTGTGCTAAACGTTTTCCTACCTCTTCTGTCCGAAATTATTTTCATAACAGAATACTATACCTGCTATGCCCTATCGTATACTTTTGAGTATGTTTAAAATATTTTCTCCGATTTCTAAAATGTTACATATCTCCTGCCTTTTTCCCAAGTTTTGAAAGTTTGCGTCCAACTCCTTTCTGCAAATTCTGTTTAAACCCTTCAGCTCCTATCTTAACATATTTTCGAACATTTCAGTTTTTTAACTCTCATTTCCTTAGACCTTAAATGTGATTGAGACGTGCTAATTATATGTCTATCCGTGGAGGGATACTTGAGCCTTTTACGTGCCTTTTTGATTCCTTTACGTGGAGTCCTATTTGTTATGTATGTCGTCTAGTATTTTAACCTTTAAACCTAAGGGTTCAGCCTAGTCCTTGCCTTATAGGAATAAATGGTCCTAAATACCCTCTAGGACTTATAGGACGGGACGGGTAATAGCACGCAATAAGTACTCGTGACCAATCCACACGTTTAAATACCTTAACGGGGTGGGAACGGTAGAATATGAATATGATGACCGGTGCGCTAATATCTCATGCGACCCCTCTTTTGAGGAGTGATTGCTGGGTACTGCATTGATGTGATCCATATTTTGTATAAACCTAGGACCCCCTTTCTTTTCCTTTCATTTGTAGTGTCTTCTTTAATTCTATTCCTCAAATTAATTCCTCTTTTTTTTTTTCTAAAAACTGTCTCTTTCTGTCTTCTTCACCCTTTTCAAAAATTGAAACTTATTCGTGATTCTTATGTGCAAAATTTTACTTGTTTTCTCTCACTTTCTTTTAAATTCACAATTAAAGCATGGCCGGGAACCACGCTAGTGGATCTTGAGGGGTGCCTAACACCTTCCCCTCGAGATAATCTCAAGATCTTACCCAAACTCTGATTTTCTTTCAAAATCGCTTCTTCTCTTTAAAGTGTCCTAATGCACTATAATTATTAGGTGACGACTCTTCAAATTCCATAACCCGATTCCTCAAAAGGGAATAAGAGTTGTTTTCTCCATAATGTCGTAAACCCGATTTCTTTCTTTTTAAAGAAGGGGGAAAAAGGGGGGCGTCGACACGAATATACTTTGGAAGTTTCATAGTGTAGCGTAAACAACGTCAACATATTTAGGCTGGTCGAGCAGCATTCCAGAACAACATATGTTATGGTGACAGTCGTGACTGCAATGATCTTCTCATTCTTCAGTGACTTCTTGGGTTTGATGGGGGAAACATCATTCTTTCCATTAGTCTACTTCCAAAAAGAGATGCAAATTGGCCAAAAAAAGATACCAAATTATTCTTTCATATGGATATAGCTGAAAATACTAAGTTGGACTTGCCTGATCGTATCAGTTGTTGCAGCTGTTGAAGAAAGCAGATTTATGCCATGTATAGTCAATCAGCGCAAGATTTTTTTATTAAGTACTTTAAGTCCTGACACTTATAATTCATTAATTAAGATTAATAACTTATGGATATTTGAGAGGCTAAAGAATGACACCAAAGTTGATAGTCTAGCCAAGTGAAGCATATCAAAGATGTCGTCAATCGACCATACTACCTAAAAGCAAAGCCAATGAATACATAATATAAGCAATGCTGAAGGAAGAGGCATATTATATATATAAAATCTTTCATGTACCTTGTTAAGTTGCAAGGTACTCTTGGTCATTCCTAATTTAATTAGGTTCCCCCCTTTTTTTTTGGGAAATCGCAATAAGGTAGTGTTGGAATTTTCAGTACAAGTGAGCAAAAAACCAAATGTATAGCCATCTTCTAATCTTAGAGGGATTCTAGAAATTTCATCATAGTTCTAGTCTAGTGATCAGTCCAACATTTCCCTTCTTGACATTGTAAAAAAAATAGTGTAAACATTTGGTTTATCGTTTGTACTTGTACACCCTTTTTGGATGATTGAATATCGGAAAAGAGGCCATCTAGTGCAGAAACATGTATCCTAAGCTGAAGAATGTTGCATAAGAAGATGATAAGCACACAGATATTTGCGACATTCTATCTTTCTATTACAGATGTGTGTTTCCACATAAAGATGTTCTCACCCTAATGGAAGTTCAAGTGTATTTTTTTCTCTGTCAGTAATGTCCATAAATTTTGAGGCTTATCTCTTACTTGGTGCAGCAGAACAGGAAAGTAGAAGCAATTCAACCAATAAAATGAAGACCTTGTTGATGATAAAAAAGAACTTCGCTATTTAATCCTGAACTGATTAGTTGACAGCAAAAGATAAATTTCATAAAAAAAATATAGTAAAAGTGCAAACAGCAGAAAACGAATAAATTTGATCAAAACACATAGTAAATGTGCAAATCAGGAATATTTACTGATATGTATGTAAAAATTCTTGCAACAATTATTCAAAACAGCAGAAAACAAATATTTACCAACCAAAACTTAGATTAGCAGTAGAAGAAGTGCAATAAACAAAGAAAACTGCACAAACAACTAACTAAATTAAAGAGCTCGCACCGAATTCAAATAGAACAAAGATGGATAAATTGCCTGCATATGCCAACAGGAGAATTCACAGAGAGAAATCGAGAAATAAGGGGGAAAATAAAGAGGTATGCAGGTGAACAGACGATGGAGTAGAGTAAAGAAGATGAAACAATGAAAAGGCTCTGCAGGTCATGGCACTTACTCAGCAAATTTTAAGCTACGTGTATAGCTGTACAAAAGCCCGTGAAAATATTTCATAACGCAAAAAGGTAATTAAAAGACCTAAAAGCCCCTGTTTTGGCACCTGAAATGACCAAATTGCCCTTGGTAAGCAGGCATGACGACCCTGACCTGCTTCCCAAGCGGCTTCTATATATTAGAATATCATCTGCTAATGCAAAAGGCATTATATAGCTCATGTTCATGAAGTTTGTATGGCCTAGTTCATACAGATTTACAAATTAAGAGCAATTAATAAGCTCCGGTGGGTTGTAATTTGTAAATGGCAACAATAACAACAAATTCAGTATAATCTCACAAGTGGAGGTTTGCGGAGGGTAGTGTATATTCAGATTTAGGGGTTTCAAACGGACGGTTCGGGTCGGATATACGGGTCGAAAGCGGGTAATGCAAATAACGGATAAGTTATCCAATCTGGCCCATATTTAATACAGATAAAAAATGGGTTAACCGGCGACTCTTGAGTATAATCACTTTTGGTAGAATTCCTAGTCTCGCTAACTTGAAGAGCCCAATTCGGGGCTTTACAAATATAAAAGTTAAATACATTGGTTTTCCATTTTCTAAGTAGATAATTTAGTTTTTATCCGTATTTGACTCATTTTTAAAATGTATTATCCAATCTATTTTTTAATAAAAAATATAGGTACATAACTGTTATCTGTTAATCATTTTGACATTATTATTTAGACCTTACCCCTATCTTGAAGATAGAGATATGTTTTCGATTAAATCCTCGGCGCAAGGAGGGGTTTTAAGTGGCAGTTTAACTTGATTATTGCTTGAGGTACTTATGCGAGTTCCTCATCTCTCGCTCTCTCTTTATACTTGAAGAATAGCATAGCCTGCCGACAGAATTGACCCTAGGGGTTGGGGAGCGAGTGGGTAAGGTGGGTGAAGCTATGGGATTTTGCGATAAAAGCTTTCTAGCTACCCAGGCCAGTACGTAATTTCATCAACTGTAAATTGCATGCGTTTTCTGCGGGTATACGTTTTGTGGATCTTCTTGATCATGTTAATTATTAGCACCGTTGAAAATTGCTGCTAACTCACAACAATCAGGAAATCTGAATACAACAATCTAGACAGTAGGGTTCATTTAGATTATTGGTTAGAGTTTCTAGTGGATCGTGTAGGTTCTTTTCTCCAACCTCATTGCAGCATAAGTATATGCTTTTATAAGAAAGTAGTGTTTACCTCGAAAATACGTGTAACAATTAAATTTGATTTGTAGTTTTAAAGATATGTTATTTAGTTAGTTCAATACTGATTAATAATTAAGAAATATGAAGTAGAAATGAAAGAAACAAGTGAATCAAACCAATGTTCCTCATCAGTGGTGAGCTCGAGCTTAGTGACCTCGCGGTAGGTTCAGAGCAATAAGAACAATTAAGTAAGAAAAGTAAAGTAAGAGCAGTAGAGCTAAAGGACAATTCTGAAGAACGGTAAGAGAGAGAAGTAGGATAATATATTCTTGCCAATGATCAGATGATGTTACAAATGATTGGGGTCCTCTTTATATAATAGAAAAATCCTAAATATGGTATATTTCTATTTACAGTAAGGACTATTCTTGATACAACTGTATAACCGCCTAGTACGGAATCATACAATCATATTCCGGGCTTTGCGCCATGATCTTGGGGAATGTGGCACGAATCTAGCCCATTCTGTTACAAGTCCATAACGGTACTATCTCGGGGTCGAGTACTCGGCTTCGATGTCCATTGTAGTTTGATATTCGGTCATTGCATCCTACATTCGAGCTCGGATCTGACCCATCGGGCTCGAACTCGACCTTGCCCAAACTCGGCCTCGAGACGAACCCTCGAGCCTATAATCGGAGGCCTCTGATTTTGACAGTATACAGATAGTCCCCGCATTTCTTAGAGTGGGTCGATAAGAAACTATTTGATCTTCAATGCTCCGATCCCTCGGTCCCAATGCTAGTTTCGTGATTTCAGCGGCTGAAGTGACTGAAAGGCACTTTCGTGCGGTTCCAAAGTCATTAATTGGAGGCAGCTAACGGTCGACTATTTGGCTTCCCCAGTATGCTTGAGTAACCTTTATAAATAGGCCAACTTCATCATTTCACAAATTTTACTTCTCTAATCGTTTTCAAAATTTCATTTGCTCCTTCTCTGAGTTCATCCTTCTTTTTAGTTTATATTTACTTCATCATCAACCCTTTCTTTTTGAATCTCTTCACCATAATGGCTAAAACGTCTAAATATGTTTCTCAAAAAGAAAAATCTTCATCATCGCAACCGGCCAAAAGTAAAGCGGTAGGGCCACCTCGTATTGAGGAGTGTATTCTCCCACCGTGTAAAATAACATCCGATTTTAAGATCGAAAAACCAGTAATGACACCAGGCCGATGCGAGCCCATATCTCGATAAATATGTTTGATAGCTAAAGATGAGCTCGAGCAGGTAAAAAAGGACTGCAACTGGGATAACAAAGATGTAGTGATTCCCTCCCTAGAAGAGGACATCACTACTCATAAAGCGGGGGTACTTAAGCGTGTACACCTACCCATTCATGCTGGGCCCTGCAAACCCAGCCCTCGGCCCATAGACCTAGTTATCCTTGATTTTTGCCAAAGATACCAAGTGACGCTTGGCCAGATCTACCTTTCATTCTGGTGAATCGTTCATTTAATCAGATTTTTTGAGCTAGGTCGAGGGGGTGCCTTTCAGCCTCGACCATCCGATCAGGCTGTACAACCATCGCCTTTACCGAGGTGGCTTGATAAAATTGCAACGCCGATCTTCGAAATCCCTCTTTTCCAGCATTGATGAGGACAAAGACCGAGGATGGATGTGCAAGTTTATCCAAGTCAGGACCTCTGACCTGATTCCTGCTGAGAGGATGCCATTCCCCGAGGAGTGAAACATGAAACATAAGTACATAGTAACCTTATGCCCTTCTTCCTCTTGACTTCACCTTTTTTCTCAATCTAACCCTTATTAGATGGCGCAGCTGTTGCTTGATTTCAAGGTGCCGTCCCGGACCTCGAGGGTTGGGTCCAAAAATTAGCTTTTACCTCCTCCTATGCGGAGCGCTGTTGGCGGGATTTAGCCAAGGGTCGATGGGAGGCAAAAAAATCATGGTGAGTCATTTTGTTTGTTTATTTGTGTTTCTCAATGAGAGACTTACTTTGTCTTTATGCAGGTTGTGAAGACGCCATTTCCATGCGGTTACCCTCATCCGGTGATCCCAAAGCCTTCTAAAGAAAAAAAGAGGAAAGAGTGGGTCGCCTGCTAATCCCCCGAAGCCTAAACAAAGTGCTGCTCGAAAGCCTAAGGCTGATATTGTGGCCCTATCTCTAGAAACGGCCCAACGCCTTCGGGACCAGGAATAAGATGACAACTTCCTATTGGTAGTTCGTAAAAAGAGGGAGCACCGGTACTTCGAAGTCCGCTGAACCGGTGGTGGCAGATGCGGTTCATCATAGAACCGAAGAAATCTCTGACGGGAGCTTGAGCAAAGTCCCCGAGCCATCGGGCAGCAAAAAGGAACCTCTTCTGGGAGGCCATTTGGAGGGTGAGGTCGAGGGATCTGGTCCCGAAGGCCCTCAAATAGAAGTGAACTCCCTGAGTGGGTCGCTAGGGGTGATCAACATGGATGAGTCACCGCTTGGCCCTAAGTTTTCCGAGGGGCAAAACCAAAATGCTCGGAACATGAAAACTTCTAATGTGGGGACGAGCCATGGAGGGCATGATATCTTTCAAGAATGCCTTGCAGGGATCGTAGATGGCCCCGACCCAGATGCTTCTTTTATTTTCGACGAGGCCCATCTGCTCTTCAAACAAGTAAGTTTTGGTCTTTTGAAATTACGCTTGTGCTTCATCCTTATTGCTCTGAGTCTAACCTATCCTTTTTTTGTGAAGGACGATGTGCTCCATAAGGAAGAATTCTCCAAGTCTCGAGCTGAGCTCACTCGATATAAAGCCGAGCTTAAGAAGATCTCAGAAGAGATGGACACTCTTAAAACCCTCTATGTCAAGAAAGAAGAGAAAATCAGCAAACTTCGGGCCGAACTTGTAAAGGCTCGCTAAGAACAAATCGAGCTCACTAAAAAGGTAATATTCCCTTCGAAGTTTTGTTATGGATTTGCCCGATCAGTCTTCTAACACTTTTACCTTGTAGTTTCAACAGAAGGGCGAGCTGGTGGAGCAGCTCCGAGAGGAGCTTAAGGCGAAGAAGGCCAAGACCCTAGGGTGGAGGCAAAGCATGACCAGTCTTGCTTCTGAGAAAGAAACTCTTCGGGGGAAGCTGGCTTGACTCGAACGCCAACTTCAAAGCATGAAGGAGGAGAGCCTGGCTCGAAGCCGCAAAATCGAGAAGCTTAAAGCTAAATTCGCTGCTGAGCTGGCCAAGGCCAAATATAATGGTGAGGCAATTATGTCTTTGTACCGAGCCGACCCTGAAGCAGCTAATGCCCGGGCAAAGGAGATTTTTGCTGTAGCCAAAGTTAAGTTATCATGTGCACTCGACCATGCCAGGCGACAATCCCGGAGGGAAACCCTCGAGGAGGTGCATGCTCGTGGCTTCGACTCTCAGCCGATATTGAAAGGGCGAAGTCTTTGGAAGAAGAAGCCGTTGGTTTGCTTTCTAATGAGGATGACTCAGCTAGTGGCTCCGAAAATAGAGGATATGAAGACGAAGTCCCCAAGGAAGAGGCTTTCGAAGATGCAGCTGCCGAAGATATGGCCCCGGAGTAGCTTTAGGTTTCTTTATTTTGCCTTAGTGTTTTTGCGTAAGGACCCTTCGTAGGTATTTGTAAATATCTTTTGCAAACATTTCTTGAAAATACAGAAAGACATCTTTGTTTCAACTTTGACTTGTGTTGAATTTCGTTTTTGTTCTCACTTGTGGAAGATTTTGATTGTATAGCTCAAATGATTAGTCCGAGTATCAGTTTGGACTTAGAACATAATAAACCCTTAGGTTTTTATTGATCAATATAACACCCCTTAAGGTTTCGTTAATCCTCGAGCTAACTTTAAATTGATTGGATGTGAGCTCAGGATGTCGGGACTCTCAACTCCGAGTTGAATGAGAATGGGGTCTCGAACTCTATATGTTTTGGCCCTTAGGATCTTTTAGATCGGCCCTTAGGCTCTTTTATTGGCCCTTAGGCTCTTTACGGTTGCCCTTAGGCACTTTAGGTTGGGTCGATTCAGACTCTAGAGTGGCTATATAATTTTTCCCTCTTCTGCTAAAAGACTTAGTAAAAATTTGATTATGCCTTAGCATGTATTTTTCGTACCTATTGGGTTTTTTGAAGGTTCAACAAATCGGAACCTAATTAGTCCGTGTAAACATAATCGAATACCCCTTGAGAATTTTTCGAAGGCTGATATTATCGAAGCCTTTAAATTATTCGAGTGCTGAATTTATCGAAGCCCTTTATATTTTGCTTTTGCCGATGGTAGCCTGATTTAACCAATTTTTTCAAAGTGTTTGAAGGCCTTTAATTTATGGTGGAAGTCGGACATCTATGAGCCGCATTATTTTGGATGTTGCCTTTTATATGACCATAGTCTTTAGTATGGCCGTAGCCTTTTATATGGTCGTAGCCTTCGGGTGTGCCTCTTGAACTTGTTTCCTGATAATCTTTCGAACTTATTCGAAAAGTGAGTCCCCGAGTATACTGACCTTGGCCTTTGTTTTGGGGGGATACCTCTTTCAGGTATTGTGAGTCCGAGTTTACGATGACTAGGATGAGCTAACGGTCGATGACAGTCCCTTAGTGTCTCGGGGTTGTGTTCGTGCTTTGGCTCTCGAGATATTTCTCGTAGGATTATAAGTTTAGAGCTCGTATGATTGTAGACTTCTTTGAGACATAAAGTCTTTTTTATATAAACAAAACGCTTCTTCAAATAACTGATACATGCGTACATGTTTCGCCGTCGAGGTTCAGCTATTCTATATGGACACGGTTCATTTAACCATTTGGCCCATTACAAATTTTTTCTATCGAGGCCCTCTTCGGCGTGAAGTATTTCCTTAAAAATATGACCTCCGAGGGTGATGACCCCCAGTATTCGAGGTTAATTGGAAAGAAACCTTGGATATTGTTGAGTTCTCCTTAGGTAGCATATAGTTGTTACCTCGTTAAAAATATTACCGGTAAAACCCATTTGGGACAAAATCTGATCTAAGGGAAAAAGAGTGCAACGCATACTTTATAACCTAATGCCTTAGGTGCAAAAAGGTTATCCTCGATAGCTTCGATCAAAAATCTTCAATGAGTTAGTTTTAAACTCAAATGGACAAAAGGGATAAAGCCATACCTTAGCAGTAGTATCGTTTGAATAATGATACGTTCCAATTGTTTGGCAGTTGTTCGCCTTCCATCGTGCTAAGTTTGTAAGATCCTTTGCTGACAAATCCAAGGACTCCGTATGGTCCTTCCCAATTCGGGCCTAGTTTCCCTTCATTTGGGTCTCGAGTATTCAGGGTAACTTTCCATAGAACTAAGTCCCCGATTCCGAAACGTCGGAGGTTGGTTCTTCTATTTTAGTATCTTTCGATCCTTTGCTTCTGTGCGACCATCCGAACAAGTGTTGCTTCTCCTTTTTTCATCCAGTAGCTCAAGGCTAGCATTCATGGCCTCGTGATTTGACTCCTTCGATGTATGTCGAAACCTGGCACTGGGTTCTCCGACTTCGATAAGGATGAGGGCCTCGGATCCATACACTAAAGAGAATGGGGTAGCCCACGTGCTAGAATTCGATGTTGTTCTATATGCCCAAAGGACCTCGGGTAGAACTTCTCTCCATTTCCCCTTTGCATCGTCCAACCTTTTCTTCAGGTTTTGAATAATAGTTATGTTTGTTGACTCGGACTGTCCATTTCCAGTTGGTGGTACGGTGTTGATAAAATCCTCTTTATTTTGTGTGCTTCGAGGAACTCCGTCACCTTGCTGCCGACGAATTGTTTTCCATTGTCACATGCAATCTCGGCGGGTATCCTGAGTCGGCATATGATGTGGTCCCAGATAAAGTTAGTAACTCCTTTTTCTCGGACATTCTCGAAGGCCTGTGCTTCCACCCACTTAGAAAAATAATCAGTCATAATCAAAATAAACATAGGTTTACCTGGAGCTATTGGTAAGGGTCCGACTATGTCTATTCCCCATTTCATGAAAGGCTACGAGGATAGGACCGAATGGAGTTGTTCTCCGAGATGATGCATCATCAGTGCAAATCGTTGGCAATTATCATATTTTTTGACAAATTCCTTAGTATATTTTTCCATATTGTCCCAATAATATCCTGCTCTGATGATTTTGTGAATCAAGGACTCGGTGCCGGAGTGATTCCTACAAGTGCTTTCATGGATTTCTCGTAGAACATAATCGGTGTCCCCCTGCCCAAACATACTTCCAGTGGCCCATCGAATGTTCCCCGATACAACTTTCCATCTTCATCTAATGCAAACCTAGCATCTTTGGTTCGTAGGGCCCTCGATTCTTTATGGTCCGGTAAGAGTCTTCCACTATTCAAATAGTCGATATACTTATTCCTCCAATCCCACGTCAAACTTGCTGAATTTATCTCGGCATGACCCTCTTCAACCACAGAACTCAATAACTGGATGACAGTCCTCAGGATAATGTTGTCTTCTTCAACCGAGGATCCAAGATTAGCAAGTGCATCAGCCTTGCTATTTTGTTCCTGAGGCACATGATCCAGCGTCCACTCCTTAAAATAGTGCAAAGTTACCTGTAGTTTATCTTAGTACCATTGCATTCTATCCTCTCGAACTTCAAAACTTTTTTTTTGACTTTGTTTACAACAAATAGAGAATCGCACTTAGCTTAGATGACTTCTGCTCCCAAGCTTTTAGCTAGTTCGAAACTTGCAATCATGGCTACTCATTATTAGTCAATCTAGAAATTTTGATAGATTGTCTAATGATATCACCTGTGGGTGGATTCAAGACAATGCCAAGCCCGGACCCCTTCACATTCAAGGCATTGTCTGTGAAAAAGGTCCATACCCCCGATGATGTACCCGAACTTAGAGGAGTTCTTTCTCCACTTTGGGTACGAGGGTCGGCGTAAAATCGGCTACAAATTCAGCTAGTATTTGAGACTTGATGACCATTCGGGGTTGTTATTTGATATCGTAACCACTAAGTTCGATGGCCCATTTGGCTAAACAGATCGATAGCTCGGGCTTATGCAAAACATTTCGAAGGGGGTAGGTGGTTAATACACATATTGGATGACATTGAAAATATGGGTTTATCTTTCTAGATGCTCTTATCAATGAAAATGCTAATTTTTCTAAGTGAGGGTACCTAGTTTCAGCGTCTCCTAAAGTTTGGCTTACATAATAAACAGGGAATTGCGTACCTTGCTCTTCTCGAAATAGTACCCCACTTACCGCTATCTCAGACACCGCCAAGTATAGGTAAAGTTTTTCATCTACCTTGAGGTGTGAAGCAAAGACGGGCTCGATAGATATCACTTTAATTCTTCTAAGTCTTGCTGACACTTCGGGGTCCATGCGAAATCCTTTTCCTTTTTTAGCAAGGAAAATGAACCGACCCAGGGCAGCAATTCTTCCCGTTAGCCTTTGCACGACCTTCACACTATCCACGACTGTGATATCCTCGATAACTCTGATCTTATCGGGGTTAATTTCAATATCCTGATTTGATACCATGAAGCCGAGGAACTTACCCGAGCCAACCCCGAAGGCATATTTCTCCGGGTTAAGCTTCATGTTGCATTTCCTCAAAATTTTGAATATTTCCTGCAAATAAGCTAAATGGTCCTCTATGCGCAGGGACTTAACCAACATATCATCAATATAAACTTCCATTGTTTTACCTATTTGTTCTTAGAACAATTTGTTAACTAGGCATTGGTATGTAACTCCTATATTTATGTTGTAACAATGAATTCCATATTTAGTAATAAATGAAGTCTTTTCCTGGTCCTCCGGGTTCATCTGAATTTGATTGTACCCGGAGTAAGCATCGAGAAAAGTTAGGGTCTCATGGCCAGCCGTGGCATCGATCATACGATCAATGTTTGGCAATCGGAAAGAATCTTTTGGACATGATTTGTTCAAGTCCTTATACTCTACACACATTCTAAGTTTATTTCCTTTTTTAGGAATTACAACTACGTTGGCTAACCACTCGGGGTACTTTACCTCCCGAATGAATCCTATTTTAAGAAGTTTGGTTACCTCGTCTTCTATGAAAGCATGCTTTACCTCGGACTGAGGCCTACTTTTTTGCTTTACCGATTTGAACCTGGGGTCGGTGCTTAGGCGATGTGTGGTGATGTTTGGTGGAATCCCTGTCATATCTAAATGGGACCAAGCAAAGCAATCCATATTATAAATAAGAAATTGAATGAGTTTTTTCCCGAGTTCAGGGGTCAATCCCGTTCCCAGGTATACCTTTCTCTCGAGAAAGTATTCGATCAGTATGACTTGTTCCAGCTTCTCGACTATCGACTTGGTTGCATCGGACTCTTCGGGAACGATAAAGGTTCGAGGAGTAAGGAAATCCTCTTCTTCGTCCTCGATTACCTGTTGCTTCGATTCCGTCGAGGCTGGAGACGATGATTTATTTTTGGCCGCCTGCTTACCTTTGATGCTCAATTTCTTTGAGGTCGAAGGCTCTGGTATCGGTACCACTTCCTCGACAATAACATCTCCTGTGCAGCATGTTGCTCCCCATAAACCATTTTACACCATCCTCCGTTGGGAACTTTATCATCTGATAAAGAGTTAAAGGTATTTCTCTCATGTTGTGTATCCATGGTCTCCCGAGGAGCGTGTTATACCTCATGTCATGGAACTTTGTATATTTTATGGTCCTGACTACGTTTACTGGCAAGATAATTTCTCTCTTTGTTGTTTCGCTTGCCATGTTGAAGCCATTTAAGACCCGGGACGCAGGTACAATATGATCTTGTAGGCTGAGCTGCTCTACGACCTTGATCTAATTATGTTTGCTAAGCTACCTGGATCCACGAGAACATGTTTAACCTGAATTTTATTTAAAAGGATAGAGATGACGAAGGCATCGTTGTAGGGTTGAGATAAGCCATTTGCTTCACGTAGGTCCGAGTACATTTTTCTCTTGTGATCGACACCTTGGTGCATTTGAACACTGGTCCTTGCGGGATATCGACGCCGCCAACGATCATGTGGATTACATGTTGTGGTTCTTCTTTTTCATTTTTTCTTGCATCTCTCTCCTTGAAGTGATTCTTGGCTTGATCAATTAGAAATTCTCGGAGATGGACCTCGTTGAACAATCGAGCCGCTTCTTCCCTTAGCTGCCTGCAATATTCTATTTTATGACCATGTGTGCTATGATACTTGCATGTTTGTATAGGCCTAGGCCACTAGGTGTCTTTGATAATTTCAATAGCTGACATAATCCCTGATGCATCTATACTAAAGTTGTACTCCGACAGTCAAGGTGCCTCTACGGGGTCGGTATGCTTATCGAACCCGCTTTTACTCATGAGTCCATGTAAGCTCTGTCCTTAGTCATTTCTTCGATCATTCCGAGAGACGTTACGACCCGAACCATTATTTCTCTGATCAACATATGGCTGATACCGCTCTTTTTTTACCTCAATTCCCTGTATTCATCCCTCGGGGGCCTAGTTGGCGATCTGTTAGGATGAACTGAACCCGAGGGGGCTCCCAACTGGTCATTTTCAACCCTAATCTTTGATTGATAACGGTTATGCACATCTGACCATGTCACAACTGGATATTCGACCAAATTCTACTTTAACTGCCGAGATGCAATCGAGCTCCTCTCATTCAAACCCTGCATAAAGGCCTGTACTATCCAATCATTGGAGACCGGTGGTAATTCCATTCTTTCTATCTGAAATCTGGATGCGAACTCCCTCAACATCTCGTCATTCCTTCGTTTTATCTTGAAGACGTCCGATTTTATCGTGGCCACCTTTATGGCCCCGACGTGTGCTTTCACGAAGGCGACTGCTAACATAGCAAATGAGTCAATAGAGTTAGGAGATAAGTTGTGATACCAAATCATGGCTCCTTTCGACAATGTTTCTCCGAACTTTTTCAACAAGACTGATTCGATCTCGGTGTCATTCAAATCATTTCCTTTGATCCCGCAAGTGTATGAAGTAATATGCTCATTAGGGTCGGTTGTCCCTTTATATTTGGGTATATCGGGTATGCGAAACTTCTTAGGAATAGGCATCGGAGCCGTACTTTGAGGGAATGGTTTTTGTATGAACTTTTTGGTATCTTATCCATTCAAAACTGGAGGCGCCCTCGGCATTTGGTCAACACGGGAATTATAAGTTTCCACCTGTTTATCATTGTCTTAAATCTTCTTTTCTCTGGACTCGATCCTCTTAGCGAGCTCTTTGAGCATCTTCATAATGGTGGGCTCAGTCCTCGAGTCATTTTCATTTGACCTTTCTAGCGCTGGCTTAGCACGTCGATTGTTTTTCATGTTCAGCTACACTCGAGGTCTTATTTTGACTTTGAAGTTAAGCAATGGCGATCTGATGAGCTTGCAGCATCTCGAATATCACTTGGAAGCTGATTCTCCCATCACCCACTCATTGTATTCCTTGGCCATCAAGTAGGAATTCCCTGCGTACACTCCCTTCGGGGTCTGTGTCTAAGTCTGTATTTAGAGAAATGTGCGAACTGACATTAATTGGTTCCATGTTTAGCACTTCCCTAGGGTTTATTGGTGGTGTACCGACCCCTATATTGTTGTTTACACCAGGAACCTCGTTGTCATGAACAAGTATATTTTGTGAGCTAGACATGTTTCAGCCTGAGAATCAGAAATTCTTGACAAGAAAAAGTGTAAAAATAACGTGTGTAATGAGAATCAGTAAAGAAATAATCACTATTATCTTTAGCCCCACGGTAGGCGCCAAACGATTTACCTCGAAAATACGAGTAACAATTAAATTTTATTTATGGTTTTAAAGATATGTGATTTAGTTCAATATTGATTAATAATCAAGAAATATGAAGTAGAAATGAAAGAAACAAGTAAATCAAACCAATGTTACTCAGCAGTGGTGACCTCGAGCTTAGTGACCTCGAGGTAGGTTCAGAACAATAAGAACAATTAAGTAAGAAAAGTAAAGTAAGAGCAGTAGAGCTAAAGGACAATTCTGAAGAGCGGTAAGAGAAAGAAATAGGATAGTATATTCTTGCCAATGATCATATGATATTACAAATGATTGGGATCCCCTTTATATAATAGAGAAACCTTAAATAAGGTATATTTTTATTTACAATAAGGAATATTCTTGATAGAACTGTCTAACCGCCTAGTATGGAATCGTACAATCATATTCCGGGATTTGTGCCATGATCTTGGGGACGTGGCAAGAATCTAGCCCATTCTGTTACAAGTCCATAACGGTACTATCTCGGGGTCGAGCATACTCGGCTTCAACGTCCATTGTTCTTTGATCTTCGGTCATTGTATCCTACCTTTGAGCTCGGATCTGACCCATCGGGCTCGAACTCAACCTTGCCTAAACTCGGGCTCGAGACGAACCCTCGAGCTTATAAATCAGAGGCCTCTGATTTTGACAGTATACAGGCAGCCCAATTCATATGGTATCCAGCTTTCATGCAGGCAAGGGTGAAGCCACCTTTAACAAAAGGTGGTCAACTGATCACTCTTCACCGAAATATTACAAAAATTTACAGTGTGTATATAAGTAAAATACTGATTTTAGATGTATAAAATATATATTGGACACCCTTTGTCGATTTATTTTTTAGTTCTTTCAAGTTTGAAAACCCTTGGAAACATTTCTGGCTTCGCCACTGCATGTAGGATCCGGGGAAACGACCACATTCTAAGGGGTCATCTGGTTGGAAAACAAGTTATCCCACCCTCCCATGAGGATAAAAAAAATACTACATTCCCGGGATAACTAATCCCGGAATTAGTTATGTAGTGATTTTATCCCAACCAAACATGGGATAAACTCATCTCAAATTTAATATCGGGATTAATTATCCCTTATCTCTCTTACCAAACTAGCCCTAAGTGGTCTTTTGATTGGGAAACAAGTTGTCCCACAATCTCAGGATAACTAATCCCGAAATTAGTTATACCACGATTTTATCTCAATCAAACGTGGGATAAACTCATCTCAAATTTAATCCCGGAATTAATTTTCTCTTATCCCTCATACCAAACGAGCTCTAAGTGGTCGTTGGTTGGGTAACAAGTTATCGCATGATTAATTACCCAGCTTCTCATGGGGATTAAAAAATATTACAATCCCGGGATAACTTATAATCTCGAGATTAGTTATACTACGATTTTATCCCAACAAAATGTCGGATAGCTCATCTCAATTTTGATCTTGGGATTAATTATCTTTTATCTCTTGTACCAAACGAGACCTTAAGGGGCGTGATATAAATAACTTACCCTAATGCAAGCTATATTGATTGTTTTCACGACTTGAACTCGTGACCTATAAGTATATGCTTTTATATATTTGTAACAATTCACCGGAATCCATAAAAACTTGGAAATTCTTAAATGCTATAGAGTCGCACTATCTAAGAAATGTCAACAAAAACTTGCATGTGTTAATCCTGAATTTTCTACCCCTGAAGTCAAGAACCATCTCCCAACCTAAATGAAAGACGTTGAAAAAGTCTAAAATCTCTCATGACAGCTAGGCAAAGTCACTGTTGACAAACCATTGACTAATCCATCCAAAGGTAGACACACAAATTAATTACCCATCTTTTTGCATGGGAAATTAATCAGTTTAGATGCATATAATAATTAGGCACTTGCATAAATGGTCATAACTACTAAGACTAGAGTGTTATTTTCTGTCAAACAAAGATCAAAAAGTTGCTACTTAGTAGATAAGAGATGGTACTATTAGTTAGTTGCCAGTAACACGTTTGTTCTAATTATACCATAATAATCTGATATTTTGGTTTTAAAAAAACTTAATTCTGTGTGCTTTTAATTTGATGAGCACGTATGGTGGTATTGCACAGTTGCGGGTGCCTTTCTAGAGAACTTGAGAGTCAAGTTCTTAAGTACAAAAGAGTTCTCTGTTAGGATTGAAAAAATAGAGGCTCCTGGCCAAGTAGTAGCCGATTTTAAATTTATATACAGTAACAGTTACAATATAAAAAATATCCATATATTATTAAATCAGTATAAATGATTAACTTTTTACAAAATCAACGTATATATAGCTGAGTTTAAATTTTATAAACTGACGATATAAAAAATATATAGTTTGTGTATATATATATTATCAGATCACGTATAAATAAATATTTTTTTTACACGATCAACGTACATAAAAAAAAAAAAGGAAGAAAAAGAGCCCTGTAAGCTAGGGAATCTTTGAAACTAAGACTAGGAAATAAAGGAGCTAGAGGAGCATGCAGTCTTATGGTTGGTGATCATTTAAGCAAGCAATAATTTGCCCAAATCAAAAAGATTAGGTTAGGGACTGTGCAGGAAACATGTAATTGGTGTTACCCTAATAAATATTACACTGTTAGTATTGTGTCTATTCATACATGGTTAAACCCAAAGTGGCATTTTCTTGCCTAAAAACTATGGGAAAAAGACCAACCTAAGGTCGGCATCTGAATTCTTAACTATCTCAATAAATTTATATTATCTATTCTAAGTTCGTTAACTAATGATTATATTTTAAGATGTAACTATTTTTATGGTCATATGCTCCAAAACACATACAACAGTCCTGTGGTAATTGAGGGATTTTTTTCTTTAATTTATTTATTTAGTTATTTATTTATTGGGATACTATATGGGTCAAAATCTGATCGTAGTGATCGCCCCCAATAGAAACGATGGAAGGTCGACCAAGTTGGGATCCCGCCCAGATGGCGAGATAGCAAAGAACACCTCGGCCATCCTCGAAGTCAAATCATCGAAAGCATGTTGGTCAAAGACCCTTGAATAAAAGTCCTAGGAACTATATATATATGGAGGTAAGCTCAGAAAAGAGGAGGGTTTTTTTGAGGAGGCAATAAAGGGACAACAAACGAGAGAAAAGAGCAAGAGAAAAAGAAGAATCTTTTGCGGATGAACAATTGCCTCACTTCTTCCTCTTTACTCCTTCATTTTCAATTCTTTTTCGCCTCAGATGTAAGCTCATCTCTCGTGTTTGATCCCAATCTTTAAGGAAGAGATCGACGATCCCAAGTTCTTTTACCCCATTCAGAAAGTCTTTTCCGCCGGACGACTCGTAGGAGGTGAGAAGGGCCCTTACTCCGTCCCACACAGTGTATTACTATCGGCCCTACCAGGCAACATCTACCTACACAAGCTCGATCAGGAGATAGGGAGGATCCGACAGAAGTACGAAATTCCGATTGTTCAGAGAATAAGATCGGTTCTATTAAGAACAGGTCGTATTGATGACCAAGAAAA
>MU668858.1:21025-41548 GCA_026770625.1 Nicotiana glauca
TTCCACTCCGTCCTAAGACGGATCAAAGAAGAGTGGGGAACCTCTCGCTGGTTTTTGGAATTCGACATCAGGAAGTGTTTTCACACCATCGACCGACATCGACTCATCCCAATCTTTAAGGAAGAGATCGACGATCCCAAGTTCTTTTACCCCATTCAGAAAGTCTTTTCCGCCGGACGACTCGTAGGAGGTGAGAAGGGCCCTTACTCCGTCCCACACAGTGTATTACTATCGGCCCTACCAGGCAACATCTACCTACACATTATTACATCAATAAATATAATATGTTCTTTCCTTCGTTATATCTTGTTGTATAATTTTGAATCTGAAGTAAATTGTACTTGGATAAGATTTACCTTCTTTATTATCGATAATTAAAGTTGGCAAAAGAGTCTTAAATATTTTGTTCAAACAATTTGGCGCCGTCTGTAGGGATTTCTTAGCCAAATTTCCTAGTTTCCTTCAGATCCAAAATCGGCGAAATGTAACCACCCACCCGTAAGAGTGATAAGTAAACGTCACATGCTAATCCAGATATCAGGCTGCTATATAAAAGTAAAAGTTACAACCAATGTCCACGCAAATCCCACACATGAGAGGACGACGCCCGCTGCACAATCCTGTAAGAGAATGTGCACACCCTGCCCTACTCTCACACCCCTCACACATCGGATGATCCATGAACAAAGTATGACATGTCTCCCTTGTTGTGAGTATGAATCAGACGAGATCGAACTGGGACTCGATTTCAACACCACAGCAGTTAATGCGAACCCAACCCAGGCGGAGCAAGGGCACCTCTAAAATTTTGGAGGAGCTAAATACGGCCACCGAATCTAAAAACCACCATTCTACCCCCGTGCACCGACTCATTGGATCGAGGTAAGGAAAATTTCATTTTGATTTACCCTCGGTGGTCTGTCAAAACATGAACACAAGCGCCGCACGGGCGAGCGAGCAAAAGAGCATTCCAACTAGACACAGTGGAAGGAAAGCTACTACAAAACAACTGAAATGTCTCCCATCTCAAACAATTCAACTTCTGAAAAATGACGCCCCTCAAGTCGTATTCTTTTTCCCTTACTTGGGTTTTGTCACAATTGGGTTTTCTCGGGGAGGTTTTTAATGAGGCGATGAGGAGGACGTCTCTAAGTTCAAAGGTATAATTCATCGCCCCGCCTACCGACGAACTCTCTAGGCCGAACGATGAATGGACTAGATACAGGGAAATTCCAATATATGCATGAAAAACGAACGCATAATGAACCCCCTATTTAGTAAAACAACAACATTTTATACTCCCAGTTATCATACTCCAATGAAAATAAAATTAAGCAAACTGGGACTCACCCAGGAAATGCAGAAGTTAAGCAAAACTAGGACTCCTCCAGGGAACACCCAAAATTCTCCAAAAAATGGCTGTATCGAGTACGCTAGGATCCGCTTCGATGTCTACACAGACAGTATGGTAGCTTGAAATAACACCCCTACATCCAAGGGTCATTGCCAAAGAAAATAGTTTGACCTCGCTCGAATCATTACGGGTTAACATTTCAATATTAGATCGAAATAACATCCCTACGGCCAAGGGCCATCGCCAAAGAGAAGAGTTCAACCTTGTTTGAATCATAATGGGTTAATATTTAGACATTAGATCGTAATAACACCCCTACAGCCAAGGGCCATCACCAAAAAAAAAGAGGCCGACCTCGCTCAAATTACAATAGGTTAACATTTTGACCAACTCGAAATAACACCCCTACGACCAAAGGCCATTGCCAAACGAAATATTCGACCTCGCTCGAATTACAACGAGTTAACATTTTGACATTAGCTCGAAATAACACCCCTACAGTCAAGGGCCATCGCCAAAGAGAAGAGCTCGACCTTGCTTAAATTACAATGGGTTAACATTTTGACCAACTCGAAATAACACCCCTACGGTCAAAGGCCAGCGCCAAACAAAATATTCGACCTCGCTCGAATTACAACAGGTTAACATTTTGACATTAGCTCGAAATAACACCCTCACGGCCAAGAGCCATTGCCAAAGAGAAGATCTCGAACTCGCTCAAATTACAACGGGTTAACATTTCTATAAACAGCAAAATCGAAAGGTCCAATTTCTCATCATAAAGGCATTTCTTTAGATCTTCTCGAAGCTTCGAGGCTGCAGAACTGCGGTCGAGTTTCCTCCCTCGAGGTTCGTTGACGCCCCGCCTAGAAGCAATATTGACCATGGATAAGGTAAAAATGGGGAGTTCCCGAGACACACGGCTAAGTCTGACAAAGCCTAGCTGGCCTACTCTGAACCCGAATCAAGGTGTCATGTCTAGTTGTCCCATCTCCATATCTCTACAATTAATGTATTTTGTACTGTGTAGGTATTCCCCTTCTATATAAAGGGGATCCTTATCATTTTGTAACCAACTGTTGCTCCAATTACTCCATACGAAATATACAAGAACATTCTCTCTTCTCTCTAATATACTATGTGGATATTATTGCTCTCATTTATTATCTTCATAGTTGTTCTTCATTTATTACTTATCATTGGCCATAAAAAGCCTCCCTTAATTATTTTATAATTGTTAACCCTACCCTGATTGCCCACGATAGCTCAAGCCCGAGCCCTAGAATCAACCTCGAGGCCCCAAATCGACAAGCTTGAGGCCTCGAATACCTAACCTATCGGTTTGATTATAGCTTTCCCTCTTAACTCTATTTTGTCATTAAGTCTCACATATCTAGCATCAAATGCTTAACAACCAACATAAAAATAGATCATGTATTTTTAGAGTCCCATTAATAAATTTAATTGTTATTAACATTTTCACAGTTTGGCGTCCATCGTGGGGCTAAAAATAATAGTAATTGTTTTCTTGTTGGTTTCATTACACAACACGAGTTATATTTTACACTTTTTCTTGTCCAAGATCTTCTATTTTAGGTCAAAATATTTGGCTCGGTAAATAGAGTTGAAAATGACAACCTTGAAAACCATGGAGAGAGCGGTGTGGCTGTTCCGATTGTTGGTGTGCCACCATGAAACCTCAAGAACCCACCAGGACGGATTCAAGCGGATGCGGGTTCACTCGATGCATAACAGGTCGATGAAAGCTCACAACCAACAAAAGCATGCACTAAGAAGATCCACAAGGAGCTCAAAAAACCCCAACTAGGGAAGAACGGGATGTTGGCCTCCATGTTATTTTTAAAATATTGCAGGCACAACAGCTCGCCATCGCTCGGCTGCAAAGCCACCAGAAAACTCCCAGCACAATAGCACCGGGGCAGCTTCCCCGACCAAACAGGTACCGGAGAGATCGAGCAATAATGGGTCGATAGCCAATCCTGCCATCATAAAGATGCTCGAGGAACTCACCAGGAGGATTGAATCGGGAGAGAAAATAATAGAAACCAACGATAAGAAGGTCGAGACCTACAACTCCAGGGTCGACCAAATCATGGGCGCTCCCCCGGTTCTGAAAGGTGTGGATTCGAAGAAGTTTGTGCAACGGTCGTTCCCAGAGGGAGTGGCTCCGAAACCCATTCCAAAGAAGTTCAGAATGTCAAAACTCCAAAAATACAATGGGATATCAGACCCCAATGAGCAAGTTACTGCCTACACGTGAGAAGTAAAGGGAAACGACATAAAAGATGATGAGATCGAGTCCGCCTTACTGAAGAAGTTCAGAGAAACACTCTCGAAGAGGCCATGATATGGTATCACAACCTACCTCCCAACTCCATAGACTCATTCGCTATGCTGGAATACTTCTTTATAAAGGCACATGCCAGTGCTATCAAATTAACAACGAGAAGATCTGACGTGTTCAAGATCAAGCAGAGGGAGAACAAAATGCTGCGAGAGTTCGTATCTCGCTTCCAAACAGAACGAATGGAACTACTACTGGTCTCCAACGACTGGGTAGTACAAGCTTTCACTCAAGGCCTGAATGATCGAAGCTCAGCGGCTTCAAGGCAGCTAAAAGAGAATCTAGTCGAGTATCCCGCCGTGACCTGGTCGGACATTCACAACCGGTACCAGTCAAAAATTAGAGTCGAGGATGACCAGCTGGGAGCCCCTCGGGCTCTGTATACCTGAGTAGGCTTCTAGCGAAGGGTCCAAAGCCAAGTAAGGAAAGATATTATCCATACACCAAAGACAGAAGGAATGCCCCGAGGCGCAACCCACCTCGCAACGATCGACTAATGAACCAAGGATAAAATCATTGGGGACTCATCAATAGGGCCGGATTCGATAGAAACACGGGGCCAACCGAGGCACAATTTTTATCAGAATACAACTTAAATGTTGATGTATCAGACATCGTGTTCACCATCAGCGAAATCAAAGACACCAGATGGCCCAGGCCTATACAGTCATATCCCTCCCAAAGGAATCATAACTTAATATGTGAATTTCACAACATGTATGGCCATAGGACCGAGGATTGTCACCAACTCCGAGAGGAAGTAGCCAGACTACTCAATAAAGGTCATCTCCGAGAATTCTTAAGCGACCGGGCTAAAAATCAGTTTCAAAAAGAGAGGCGGCTAAGAAGAACGAAACGAACGAGCCACAACATGTCATCCACATGATCTTGGGAGGCGTCGATGCTCCCCAGGATCCCGTGATGAGAAGAACAAAAATATCCATCATCAGAGAAAAGCAAACCTGGGGATACATACCCGAAGATGCCCTCACATTCAGCGAAGGGGGCTTCGATACCTTGTCTCAGCCTCATAATTACGCACTGGAAATCTCTTTCCTCTTTAATACATTTCAAATAAAACGTGTACTAGTGGATTCAGGTAGTTCGGCCAACATTATCAGGTCGAGGGTAATAGAACAACTCGGACTGCTAGACCAAATCGTGCCCGCCACTCAAGTCCTCAAAGGATTCAACATGGTAAGTGAAATAACGAAAGGAGAAATCACTCTCCTAGTCAGTGTGGCCGGCACGACCCAAAATGTCAAATTTCATGTCATCGAAGGATACATGAGGTACAACGCCTTGTTCGGACGACCATGGATACACTGCATGAGAGCAATAACATCCACCCTACACCAAATGATGAAATTCCCGACAAAGGATGGGATTAAAACCATCTACGGGGAACAGCACGTGGTAAGGGAAATGTTCGCGGTACATGACATGGCACTGGTACCAACACCTCCACTCTCGAAAGTGCCAAAGGGTAATCAAACTACATATTCAGCTAAGCCCAATTAAAATATAGCAGAATACCGTACCGCATCCTTACTACGAGTGACAGGGACATATCAGGCCTCGAAACATCGCCGGTGCATCCCACACTAAGGTATAACCATCTCTCTTTTCATTTTATATTTCACACTAACCCTTATACAGGCGCTCGATCGAAGCAGTCAAAATGGCAACCCAGTATGGAGACCTTAAAGTTCTAAAGCATCCGTTGCACTCTCTTCCTTCGATCGAGTTTTTATCCCGATGAGGGTTTTTACCAGACTGGTTTTTAACAAGGCAATGCCCACATGATACCTAAGGAAGATTCGACAAGTATTCCTGACTTCTTTTGCAATCAACCTCGAACACTGGAGGGTATCCCCCCAGGAAGGCCATCTACTCGGAAGAACCAAGAAACACCAAATGGGATCTCGATAGGAAAATGATATACCGGGCCAAACAGTCGAACGAACCGTGTCCGTATCGCCGGGCCCCCGATAGCAAAAATTCATACTTGCACCAAGAAATCGAAGAATACCTTTTGTGAAAGCATCTCATACTCCAAAGAAAACTCAGCAATTTCGCAAAAATGATTCCTCCATCAAGAATGCCCCGAATACTCAGAGGCTGGCGTCAATAATTCGGCATCTGTATGACCTCAAGGTCGGAACTTCAAACTCATAAGCCCTCAACGAGGTAGCATAAGAATCACAAAACATCTCCAAGGCCAAAAGTGCCCTGAGCACTCGGGGACTGGTGTCAAAATCTCAAAAAACGCATGACCTCAGGGTCAGAATCTCTAAAATCGTAAGCCCTCAATGAGGCAATACCGAGCTCACGGTTAACGGCTCCCGAGCCAGGACAACCTCGATGACCCGGAGATTGTCGCTAATCACCATTCATTAAAAGCTCGAGTCCATAAGACCCCGAGCAGGCAGACTCGATCTTGTAAGACCTACATAAGGCAATAACAAAAATTGTAAGACCTCAAGCAAGGCATGAACCATACTTGTACCAAGTATCTAACAACTATAAGACCTCAAAGGCATGAAAATTTTGTAAGACCTTACTACAGGCATAAACCCGATCCCAAAGTTAAGGTAATGCATCGAATTTGTATGACCCCTAAAAAGGCATACCCTCGATATAGACATCTAAACTACTACACTCGGGGACCAAAAATGGCTCCAGGCAAGCAGAAATGACTACGGTCATACGGCTGTACTAGCCAAACTAACGCGACTCGAGGACACCCGACCGTTGCTACAAAATCATATGCAATTACTTCAAATCTACTTCGAAAAAAATCGGTTAAACAAGCTACCTTTGACATAGGCAATAGAGGTTCGACCATGTCAGCTCCACATCATTGGCTTCGAGATACTCAGCCTCCGAGCCAAACCTCATGGGGTGCTAGATCATCGCCACGAAATAACTCAAAATCGAGGTTTTTCTCGAACAGACGACGGGTCAAACGAATATCACTTCAAAAAATTCCTTAATGAGGGGAAAACAAAGCCAATAAAAGGTCGCTTCGACCCAAGGCGTAAGAACCACTGTCGCCAGCCCACACAAATACATAACTTGAGGGTCAAATGAGCTCGAGTTGTAACCCAATTCATAGACAGAACCCAAAATAGTTAACTACATATGCCTAAGGGCAAAGCGTATGAGCCATTATCGCCAGCTTACATTAAAAGGCCACATCGGCCCAAAGCGTAAGAGCCATTGTCGCCAGCCCGCACAAATGCAAAACTTGAGGGTCAAATGAGCTTGAGTCGTAACCCAACTCAGAGACGGAACCCAAAATAGTTAGCTACATGTGCCTAAGGGCAAAGGCGTAAGAGCCATTGTCGCCAGACCGTGCAAACATAAAAATTTAATGGTCGATTGAGCTCGAGTTGAAACCTGACTCAGAGACTGAACCCAATATAGTTAACTACATATGCCTAAGGGCAAAGTATAAGAGCCATTGTCACCAGCCTAATGAGCCTTAGGGCCATGCACATAAATAATCGATTAAAGGCAAACATAGAATCTTGAGGGTCAAATGAGCTCGAGTCGAAACCTGAGTCGGAGAATAAACTCAAAATAGTTGAACAAAAGCATAAGGGCTTAAACGACAGCTTATACCAAAGCTCGCAGCGACCAAGTGCGTAAGAACCCCCAGGCCAGCCTAATGAGCCCCAGGGCCATATCACGAATCTAAAGAATCTCACCAACTCCGAGACCGGTTTATCTGGATAAAGTTTTGAAACAAAAAGGAATACAGAAGAAGTGAAGCCATAAGGTTTTCTTTTATACACATGCATGAAAAAACACATTCTCCATCTACAGACATGCTTTGAAAATGCTACATACAAAATGCAAAAATCTACGCCCTACCCTTGGGAGCTACGGCCTACCGGCCTCATCTTCACTCTCCTTGGTGTCGAACAGGAGTAATCGAGCGTCAATCTCGTCTGCCCTTGCCCGCACCAACTCTTCCGAGAGGACAAAACCCCTAGCACGAATATCCTCAAGAATCTTTCTTCGAGACTTGCAACGAGCATATTCTTTGATCCTCTCTTCGCGATCGAAGACCCTCATCAACTCGGCTTGAGCATCAATATCGTCCTTTAAATAAATTCACTTCTCATTATCAGACTTAGTTCAGCTCAACAATGCTCCGGTCCGAGCATCAACGATCTTAGCCCTGACTTTCGAAAGTTTAGATTCGAGCTTCGTGATCGTATCCACTTGAACTAAAGCATTATTACGAACTAAGCGAAGTTGAACCCCGAAGGCAGGAACTTTAGCCAAGGCATCCTTCTCCTCTTAAGCTCGAAACTTTGCCCGAGCTCTTAGCTCGTCACAGTCATTCTTAACTCGGTCGGCTTCATCTCGAAGACATTCCAGGGCTTCTATCTTTTTTTGCAACTGGGATAGACGAATATTTAACCTCAAAAGTTAAAAGGCAAAATGCATACTCACTCGGGATGGAAAATTATGGGCTCCATCAAGTAGCTCTCATAATTCGAGCTACGGAATGCCTCATATCGCAAGTGTGCCAGCCTAACTTCCTTTTTCTCGCAAAGGAGCCTAAGGGATATATACTCATCCAGAGCTTTCCGGAGCCTGGCTCCATGACAGAGCAGCTCAGACTTGAGCCTGTCAAAAGCTTGCAAAAGAAAACTCAATGAGAAAAGGAAGACGCGGGATTCAGAAGGCCTATGTCGAACCTTACCGCGAAGTGAAGCCGACGGACTTCCTCGAAGGCCGAGCACACATCTGTTAATCTAGTCCCCTCATCCCTGGAAGAATCGACTCCGATCGAGGCGCGGTCGCTCGGAAAAACCACCTTCCTAAAACCAGGTACTTTGGGCGCGGCAGGATCAGATGGTGTTTTCATCTCGAAGCCCCGGACCCGTTTCGCCTTACTCTGAGCGCCATCGCCCTGCGAATTCATATCACACATTTTTCTGTCATTCTTTAGCCCGAAAGCTGGCAATCCCTCCCCCTCTCCGGAGGAGCATCGCCTCACCTCAGAAGACTCTCCAATACCTAAGGCGGCAAGATTAATACGCAGAAAGGTAAAATGTCTCTCCAAATGAATGAAGGGGAGGGAAAAGTAGTACAAACACACGTCGTAATGTTTTGCTTCCTATATTCCCCTAGACGAAGCTCGCCACATGCGCTCCTCACGAGTCGAGTGGGTTGCCAACTCCCGAACCTAACCAGGCAGATCAGGAACGTCGCCCGATGCCCATGAAAATGCTATAAAAAAGGAAAAAACACAGTTACGAGACTAGCCTTCTCCATAAACAAATGTGAGACAACATAGGATGTACCACTTACGTGTACAGTTCTATTCCTCAGGGAATGGCATTAGTACCACAGGGATAACTTCAGCATTCTAGACCGGGACAAACCGACTCATCCACTCCAGATTTCCATCTTCCTCATCGTCAACAATGAAGGGCGTGGTCAACCGGCACCTCAAGGTTAGCATACCTAGGTGGTGAAAGGACCGGTACAAACCTAATGAGATGACTGAGCGTGAACTCGAGCCCCACCTTCTCCGCAAAAAACCTCATCATCAACACTATTCGCCAAAATAACGGATAGATCTACGCCAAGGTAACCCGATACTTTAAGAAGAGGCCGAGCACAACCCTATCAAGGGGACCCAATTTGAAAGGATACGTGTACACATTCAAGAACCCATCAGCACGATCCATGATGCCCTCGCTCGGGGAAAGTAATCGTAGAACTAACTTTTCCCTCCATCCGCAGTCTTTTCTCATTAACCCAAGATGGTCTTCTTCGATCGAGGAAGCAATCTTCAAGGCATACTCTCGCTGGTCCTGAATGCTGGAGGCGGAGCTCTCCCATCTCTGTCGGACAGACCCTGACGCGGCAGTCATGGCTATGGAAAAATTGGAGAACTAAAGCAGGAATCTGTGCAAGTACGATAGTGCTGAAAAGGTGAAGGGCTTGGCATGAAAATAGAGAAAGGCAACTGCTTAAAATGGTGAGATCTCCAAAAAGAAAAAACACCTTTTATATATATGGAAAACGACGATGATCCACCTGCCTCAAAACCGACTAACGGTATCATCTCCATTCTCGAGGTGGTACCCGACCTCAAGGACTTCCATCTAAAAGAAGTTAGGCCTTAAGAAGCTAATGACATCATCTCCTGTCCCAAGGTGGTACCCAACCTCGAGGACTTCCATCTAAAAGAATTTAGGCTTTATGAAGCCAACGACATCATCTCTAGTCCCGAGGTGGTACCCGACCTCGACTCCATCAAAGGAAAGTTAGGCCCCAGGAGGCCAACAATATCATCGCTAGTCCCGAGGTGGTACCCGACCTCGAGGACCTCCATTAAAGGAAAGTTGGGCCCTAGGAGGCCAAGGACTTTGCCGCAAGCCTCGAGGTAGTACCCGACCTCAAAGATCACCATCAAGGAGAAGTTGGGCTTTAAGAAGCCAACGACATCATCTCTAGTCCCGAGGTAGTACCCGACCTTGAGGACCTCCGCCAAAAGGAAGTTAGGCTCCAGGTAGCCTTTAGCACTATTGCAGGATTCAAGATGGTATCCAGTCTCAAAGGCTCCCCTCAAGAAGAAAAATAAGCACTTCGACCTCCGCCCACAAGGGTTCGACCTTAGGTTATTGCCTAAATCTGGGCAACCCCTTATCTGGGACCTATCTGCAATGCCTTAAAGGTTATATACATCAAGTTCAAAGCAAATTTCCAGATGCCTCTAGTTAACCCTCGCTCGGTGACTGCTCTCGAAAGTTCAATGGATAAGTCTCAGACTAAGGGTTCGAAGCCCTACTCCCATTCAACTCAAAATAAGAATCCTAACGACATGAGTTTATCGGATCAATCCAGGTTTGGCCTGAGGAATGGCAAATGATTCCACGAGAAGCCATTTTTATCGACCGAAGGCCAGAAGGAATACCTACACCCGGGTTAGATATTGACAATAACCAACATAGGCATAAATTCAGAGTCTCCACAAATGTAAAAGAATATAGCAAGCATCGAAGACAAAAGTTGAGAAAATATCTTTATATTCATAAACGTTCGGTTACAATAGCCCGTGAGGGGTCCTTACATATGATTGCAAAATCCCACGAGGGGTCCCTACACAGAAACAAATAATCAAGAAGGCGTACGTATAATAAAAGCCTAAAAAATCCTAACCTATTTCCAAAGGCGCATCCTCAAAAGCAACATTCTCGGGCATCATCTCTTCGATCACGCGTCCTCAAAGACAATATCTTCCAAGCACAGTCTCCTCGGGAGCTTTGTCTCGATCCTCCAGAATGGCATCTTCAAAAGGGGAGACGACGAAGAGGAAGGCGATGAATAAGAGCAAAGTGACGCGGAAGAGGTAGGAAGGAACGAAGAAGTGGCTGGGTGAAAAATCTGGCTAGTATGGATTTCGCCAGGCTACTATTGTAAAGCCACTTCTTGGGATGTTGCCCCGGTGCGGGATGCAACAGTTAGTAGATAGTACCACCTCACTACATGGTGAGAAAAGGGAGTGAGGCGCCGCACCGGGTAATAGAGGGAGGTGAGCAGCGGTGTATAGTCCAAGCTCCCTCTTGAGAAGCAACGTATAGTCCAAGTATTTCCTTAAGTCAGAAGAAATCGGCCCTTTGCTTCATCGCCCCGAGTCAATAACAACAAAGCAACATATCTTGCTCGACCAGAGAAGGTCCAGGAGATAGGACGTAGCATGACTGATAAAAGTACCAATGTACAATCTTGTGGCCATAGGCCTCAAACATGGTGAACGATGGAGAACAAAGATAGTGAGAAGGGAAGAATGGATAGAAACAGAACACTTGGATGAAAGGCTGATCCCAGGAGGCTCCCATTTATAGAAAGGGAGGCAGCGTAACCGATGACGCCATTATCGCCCTTGGAAAATGTAACAACAGGCACATTTAATGCGTCCTTGGGAGCTGAATCGGCGGCGACATTATGGCTTTGAGGAATGAGAAACCCCAGTGCATTGAATGATCCTGGATGAGCGAAACGACGGAACGTTTTTGGCTATTGTGAAGGCTTACATCACAAGTTGACATCATCAGTATGACACCACCATAGAAATCCCGAAGAGTCGGGGATCAAATTTGTTTCCCATCGCTTTGTTCTAGGAAACGCGGAGACTATCTGTATACGGCTAAATCAGAGGGTCCAATTTCTCGTCATAAAGGCATTTCAGAAGATCATCTCGAAGCCTCGAGGCTGCAGAGCTGCGGTCGAGTTTCCTCCCTCGAGGTTCGTCGACGCCCAGCCTAGAAGCAATATTGACCGTGGAAAAGGTAAAAATGGGAATTTCCCAAGATACACGGCTAAGTCTGAGAAAGCCTAGCCGGCCTACTCTGAACCCGAATCAGGGTGTCATGTCTAGTTGTCCCATCTCCATATCTCTACAATTAATGTATTTTGTACTGTGTAGGGATTCCCCTTCTATATAAAGGGGATCCTTAGCATTTTGTAACCAGCTGTTGCTCCAATTACTCCACACGAAATATACAAGAACATTCTCTCTTCTCTCTAATATACTATCTTGATATTATTGCTCTAATTTATTATCTTCGTACTTGTTCTTCATTACTTATCATTGGCCATAAAAAGCCTCCCTTAGTTATTTCATAACTGTTAGCCCTACCCTGATTGCCCACGATAGATTGAGCCCGAGCCCTGGAATCGGCCTCGAGGCCCCAAATCGATAAGCTCGAGGCACGGAATAGCTAACCTATCGGTTTGATTATAGCTTTCCCCTTAACTCTATTTTGTCACTAAGTCTCACATATCTAGCATCAACTGCTTAACAACCAGCATAAAAATAGATCACGTATTTTTAGAGTCTCATCAACAAATTTAATTGTTATTACTATTTTCACGGTAAACAATTTCGACCAACTCGAAATAGCACCCCTACAGCCAAAGGCCATTGCCGAACGAAATATTCGACCTCGCTTGAATTCAAACAGATACAAAGGAGAAGTGATAAACAAGTGCCAATAGAATACTGAAGATGACAAGAGGGAGTTTAATTTGATATCATTGGAACATATTAATTGAGGATTTAGACTGAATCATGGGGTGGGTAAAAATTGGTGAAGGTAGTTGGACATACTATTGATAAAAGAATATCTGTACGTAATCAAGTATATGTAACATGGACTCCTCATTTATTTTCTCTCATTAAATTATTTGTGTATCGTAATTCGTATGTATGTACACTATATGTTAATAGTAGTGCAGAAATTAAGTACGGTTTAAACCTTATTCTACTGCTTGAAAAGTACAGCTTGGTCTAGTTCTAAAGGGAGTAAATCATAATTTAATTAAATATATGTGTACTCCCAAAATATGTAAACCTTAAATATCAACCTTGGTTTGTCCTATATTAAGAGAATAAGCTTGTAAAGATAAGGAATGAAATAGCTGAGATCCTACGAGCAAAAAGCCACGAACCTTGACTATCATATGTAGCATGCCCATTCAATTCTATAACTCATTTGAAAAAAACGATAGCCCGTAGTAAGAACTTACATTGTTTGCTAAACTATGGATATAAGTTATACTCATTTGTAGTGTGATATATTTTACAACATCAATGTAATTTAACCGTTTTATAATAGTAGGTCACTTCTTCATCTAGGTTATCAATTGATTTACCAATCCTTATTGAATAGAGTTATCTGTTATTACTTCTTAAGTAACTAGATATATATTTTTATATCATTCACGCGTAGAATTTATAGCAACACTGCATGAAATAAGTTTTTCAGTAACAATCGTCTATGGTGACTTCTTTTGTCGCCTCTAAATTGCCTAGTCGCCACGAGTAGCGACCTTCTTAAATCAGTTTTGTAGCGTATTTGTTTACCTTTTGTAGTGAGTGAGGTCGTCACGAAATTAATTTTCTTTATTATTAACATTTGTGACGAATAAACTCGCCGCAAACAGGGGCGATCGCAACTAAGTAGTAACGGATTCATCTGTAAGACAAATACTTTTGATCCAGAGTATAAATTTACGTATAAAAGTTCTTTAAAATTTAATAAACGGAAAAGGGCCTAAAATGCCCCTCTACTATAGGAAATAGAACATCAAAGCCCTCCGTTAAAAGTTGGCTCCTTATATGCCCTTGCTGTCTAAAAATGGGCTCAAAAATGCCCTTATCCACTAACGGAAGATATGTAAATCTACGTGGAATTACATTAAGACGTAGAAGGGCATTTTAGACCCTTTTCGGTTTGTACAAGGTCATATACGAGTCAGTTGTAGTAGTCAATTCTCAAGCACTTCACTCCATATCAGTTTACTCACACACCTATTTTAGACCAACAAACTAATTATCACAGCAAGTAACTCAATCATAGACACAAACTAATTATCACAGCAAATAACTCAATCATAGACAGAAATATTCAAATGAATGGGAATGACTTCATTGAATCATTGCAAAAAAAAAAATTATTACATGATAAAACACAACAATTAAGCCACAATAACACTAACATTACATATCATTTCCGGCTAATGCAAAGAACATAACAAAACATCCCAATATCACACAAAAGAAAATCCACATCTTCTTTTGACATTTAGCATCAAGCAGAGGTGAGTACTCTAAATCAACCACTTTCTTCATTAGAACATTTTTTTCCAATTCCAAGGATTCTATTCCTCCATGATCGACGAGCATCATAACATTTTCAAGATCGGCAACTTTCCGTTGGAGTACATTTCTTTCATGGAATAGAGGTTCCTTCTCTTTCTTTAAACTGCATATGAGATTTGAATTTCTAGGAGGAAGCTCCTCATCTTGTCATTCCCAGGAATAGGAATATTTTTCATCCTAAAACCAAAAAAAAAAAAGGAAATTACAGTCAAATCGAAATAATTAAAAGAACCCATCATTTACATACCTCATGCTTAGGGCACTTCAAAAATCTTATCCCAGTATTTAAATCATTAGCAGCAAGTCCACAACGACACCTCCTAATCGACCCATTTAAGCTACTCGAACTTTGCGACATTGTCTTAGAAAAATTTTCAAAACAAACTGATAAAGATGAAAAACAATTAAACCTAAACTAGAACTCAACTCGAAATCGACAAGGTGACCCAATTAGTAGGAGAAATCATACATCAATGAAGGGTCTAAAATAGGTGTGTGAGTAAACTGATATGGTGCGAAGTGCTTGAGAATTGACTACTATAACTGACTCGTATATGACCTTGTACAATCCGAAAAGGGTCTAAAATGCCCTTTTACGTTTTAATGTAATTCCACGTGGATTTACATATCTTCTGTTAGTGGATAAGGGCATTTTTGAGCCCATTTTTAGACGGCAAGGGCATATAAGGGGCCAACTTTTAACGGAGGGCTTTGATGTCCTATTTCCTATAGTAGAGGGGCATTTTAGGCCCTTTTCCGTTTAATAAATAGTAGATATGAACCTATAACTTAAAGTACAATAGGTTCAATGCTAAATATCGTATAAATTGCACTGACTTTTTAAAAATATTTTAACTTGTATCCACTTTCTAAACAATTTCATGCCTCTTTCTCCTCCTCCTTCTTCGAGTGACAATGATCGTTCTTTTATGACTCATAAAAAGTTGTTAGTTCATTTCTTGCAAACTTGTAAGAACAGTATAGTGCCCATTTGAAATATAATACTGGTTTAAGGACTAGATATATGTTGAATGTAATGCATATTCTTTTCTTCCTCGCTTCTAGACATAACAATATTAGAGACACCTAAAATTAGTTCTAGTTGTTACAATTTAATTTTGTAAGAGCTCCTAAGAATGCTGAAATTTAGCAAATATAAACAAAAACTTCAGCTCCTAGAATATTGAAGTTTAGCAAATACAAAACAAACTTCAGCTCCTAGAATGCTGAAGTTCAACAAATACAAAACAAACTTTAACTCCTAGAATGCTGAAGTTCAGCAATTACAAAATAAACTTTAGCTCCTAGGATGCTGAAGTTCAGCAAATACAAAACAAACTTCAGCTCCTAGAATGTTGAAGTTTAGCAAATACAAAACAAGCTTCAGCTCCTAGAATGCTTCAGCAATTACAAAACAAACATCAGCTTAAGAAATTACAGAATAAAAACTTCAGCCAAAACATATTGTAGTTTTATTGAATTGAAGTTTGCGTGATTGCCTTTGCTATTTCAGGTCCCCATGTCTGAAATTACGCAAAAAGTGAGTATAGATGCAAATGCCTAAAAAAGTGAACCCATAAAACTTAAATCTTGGATCCGGGCCCACAAATTGTTAACAAATGCGCTACAAAGTGAACTTAAGGTAGATCGCTGCTTAAACCAACGGCGTAGAGTGGCGACAGGGTACTTATCAATCGTCACTAAAAATCTTATTTCCTTTGTGTACTATATCTATATCTATATATATATATATATATATATATATATATATATATATATATGGGAATAGTAGCTCATATGGCATTACAGTAATTATCTAACAAAGAAAATCTAAAATCTTGATACACTATCTTTGTCAAAATGGTAGCTGTAAATGTGAAGACAAAAGAAGATCGAGGAAAACGGCTGCTTCTTTCTGAAGATTGATATATGCCTAGAAAATACCGCAGCTTTGACACCCTTTTTATAGCCAAGCTCTCTGCATCCGTACTTCCCTCTTGAGTTTACATAATTTCCTCACAAAAAGCTAACTAGCAAAAATGGAGGAAAATTTACCTCCAGGATTTAGGTTTCATCCCACTGATGAAGAATTAATCTCTTATTATTTGACTAACAAGGTTTCTGATTTCAACTTCACTGCTAAAGCCATTGCTGATGTTGATCTTAATAAGTGTGAGCCTTGGGATCTTCCAGGTAGCTAATTTTGCTTCTCTTTTATTTCCTCTTCTTCTACCCTTTATTGCATGGAGTATAATATACATCTCTACAACAGCCTTTTTTTTCCAGATATTATAGCGAATTGATATTATAGAAAATATATATTATATATAATAGAACATAAGATTTGGTTCAGGAAAAATTTAACTTTTATAGATAAGTGCTAATATAAGGATGTTGTTATAGAAAGATATGACTATATGCTGCTATCTTTGAAATTTCTTGAAAGCACACGTTACAAAATAACATCGACTATGAATTAAAATTAACTCTAGTGTTTATTAAAAGTTTTAGCTTGTATATTTACTATGAAAATTTACATCCTAATTAAATTAAATCTCCTACAGCCAAAGCCTCAATGGGAGAAAAAGAATGGTATTTCTTTAGCCTTAAAGATCGAAAGTATCCAACAGGTCTTCGTACAAACCGAGCTACAGAAGCAGGCTACTGGAAAACAACAGGCAAAGATAAGGAGATATTTCGTGGTGGAGTCCTTGTTGGGATGAAGAAAACACTCGTTTTTTACAGAGGTAGAGCTCCTAAGGGTGAAAAAACCAACTGGGTTATGCATGAATATAGACTAGAAACCAAACATGGTTTCAAACCTTCAAAGGTAATATTCGTTAATTAATCAGAAAAACAGATTTAACTTATACACAATGACATATGCACAGTGCACTACCACTATTTTTTAGTGAACTTAGAAGTTGCTTACTTGCATTATAAAATAAGGAACTTTTACACAAATAGCCTGTTAAATTCAATATTTACATTTTCTAGCTGATATACATAGATTATACATAGTTTTACATGTATTATATATGAATTATGTATATATTATATGTTTATTGGCTATTTTTAATTTAAGATATTAGGTAGACGGCTTTGAGTTAAATCTTTTTTTTTTATATGACTAATCTCCCTTATTTTGCATGTCTTTAAATTAGATGATTTAATAGTGTACAAATTCATTTAAAAAATAAGATAGAAGTTAAGCTCCAAATAAATGCTAGTAACAAATTCCTTGGAATAGGAAAAGAAATACACTATGATATCGAGTGTTACCTTTTTTTCCTTCTTGGATTAGTACCATTTTAAAAAATATTGTAATTTCAACATGAATTTTTATGTACCAAACCATTGAACCTATTGGAATTGCAAAATTTTGAGTTCAATATGTGATATTTAATGAAAGTGTAGTAAATTTTCACATATATTTCTCAACTATATATCAAAAATGTTGGCTTCAGTTAATCCCCTACCTTATTATATACACCTGCCACTATTACAGTCAAGAATGATCTAAATATCTTTTAGGTGACCTCACTGTGTTTAACATTTTACACTATAGTATATTAAAGTGAAACAACTAAGTAGGTCCATTAATTTTGACTATAATATGTTATATAACCCCATACTAATTCTTTTTTTCCAGGAGGAATGGGTGGTGTGTAGAGTGTTCCACAAGAATTCAACTGCAAAGAAACCACAGCCAACATCATCATCCCCACAATCCGAAGAGTCACCTAATTGTGACATGACTTACACTTTTGCAAATGAGCTAGGGGATATTGAGTCACCAAATAATTTCTATGGCCTAGCCACTGCATCAAATGGCCATAATTGCAATAATATTTCTTTACAGAATTACAACAATGAGAACGAGTTGAATATGAACTTGAACATGAATTTGGCTACTGCTGCAACAAGAGAAGCAGCAATTAGCAACACTCTTCCATTACTGCCTGCAGCTTGGTCATCTAGCTTGCTTTGCTCTAATCTTCCATCAGTGGATTCTTTGCTTCTTCGAGCGTTACAGTTTAGGGGTTATAATAATCAGCCAAGAGAAGTTACAACTAGTACTCCCAATAATTACCCGTTTATTCAAACACAAAATATATCTCATATTGGGATTGATTATAATAACCCTAACTTGGCAGTCGAGGCGCCTTCTTCCTCTATGGTATCAGATCCTGTTCAGCAACAACAGGCGCAGGAGCAATCATATAAATTGGGTTCAAATATTTGGTAACTTTTTGTAACGACTTTAGTGGTCGCCCTCAATAAGTTTCAGAAGAAGTCAAGACTCTATTTGGTGCTTTAGATATTTACTGTAAATTTCGCAAGTCCATATGTAGGTACAAAAATTCATGAAATCCAAGTCAAAATCTTGATTCATGGTAATTTAGTGTAGTGATCAGGATCAACTCATGTGATTGACTAGGGAAAATCCCAAGTCTCTGTTGTATGTATCTTTTTATTCAATCTAGCTTCCACATTTGCATTTGTATTACACAATTATCTTTGATATGAGAAGACACAAAGATTGTTTTCTTTCCTTGTTGGTCATCAAACGATCGTGTTGTTTTTATTCTGCTTGTATATGGTTTTTTGGTGTTGTCCCTTCTTGTCTGTATTTTCTTTAATGTGGTGCTTATGCTTTCCTAAGCCGATGGTCTATTCGAAACAACCTCTTTATCCTCACAAGGTATAGTAAGGTTTGCGTACACACTACCTTCCCCGGATGGTATGAGATAATACTGAGAATATTGTTGTTATTGATGAGAAATGAACTCCATATGATAATCATCACTTTTCAGTTACTTGCTTATTAATTTCTTATCAGTCAAACAATGGCATTTTTGTTATTCAAACATGTAAACTATTTATGATTCAAAAGAAATTAACTTAAATAGCCCCCACCCACAAAAAAAGAGCCAACGGATAAATATAGATATATAATGCATAATTTGACAAGGAAATGTAAATATTTTTTTATCGAACGGCCAAATATGTAACTTCCCTATTATTTAACTTGGACAGAAACTAAAGGTTAGCTACTTATGCTAAATATACAAATAGTGAAAGTATCTTATAATTGAGTAATATACTTAACTAATAAATCATTGCGTGATCATAACTTACGAGCTTCAACTCTGACAAATGAATAAACAAGCATGATGTTCTATATTATGTGATGTGATATCAAAGTACAAATACTCACTATTATAAATTAAGAAATACGTTCAATGATGAACTATTACAACGAAATACCAACCGCATCAAATAAGATGGTGTTCATTGAATTCCATTTTGTATGAGTCCAAATTTGGACGACCATAGCCATTTGACAAAGGCAATGGAAGATGAGATCTTCGTAAGCGGGACGTCCTACGTGGGACGACAGATAGCGGATAGAGGACGAATAGCTGTTGCAGCAGTGTAGGCCCAATTAGGGGTATTTTGGAATATTCTCACGAATATTCCCTAGGGTATGTTCTCTAGGGTGCAGAAAGGGGTTAGCCCTTATATATAGTGGAGAAAATACCTAATAGAGAGATCTTATGGAATTTTTTTCGTACACACTACCCTCCCCAGACCCCACTAAATGAGATTATACTAGGTTGTTGTTGTTGTTGTTGTTTCAATTGACAGCAAACTTGTAAACTCTCTCCTATATTGAATATTGTCTTTCTCACTGTACAATTAATGCCTTTTTTATAAGATCAACAAATATTGTCCATCGTGTTCATCACTTGTGTCTTCTGTTCTAGAGCTTATTATGCTTAGCTAAGATTTACCCCTTCATTTTCTTTGATTGATTTGTTCAATAAGATTCTAATATCTTTTGAATCAAACAATTTGGCGCTGTCTGTGGAGAATTCTTTAGCTGAGACTTTAGTTTCATCTAGATCATTGAAAGAAATAATCACCTCTTCCTGGCCTCGCAAAGATCAACAATGACAGGAAAGGGGGAAGCAAGATTAAAAGCGATAGTAGGCGTCACTAGCAACCTTATGGATTCTATCAACGAAGCCGGCCGGGAAGACAATGTAAATATAATGGCAGGCGCCACACCCGAGGGAGATATCTCACCCCTCCCCCTCCCCT
>MU668858.1:43262-54744 GCA_026770625.1 Nicotiana glauca
AAGGCGTGACTGTCTCGTGCGAGAGGGAAACTTCAACATCCGCAACAGGAGAAGCTCCACCAACAGTGAAAAAACTATTAGAAGAGTGGTTAACAAACACCTTGAGCGGTATACTCGACAAACCTGTTCAAAGAGATATCGGAGGCACAATGCGCGCTGACACCACAACTATCATCGATGAGCCAGAAACTCCACGCACAGGTGATACTCACACTGACAACGATGTAGGTAACGAAGCACTTGGAGCCATCCTAAAGAAAATGCAAGAAATAAAAAATAAGAATAATCGTGATCAGATGAAGGAAAACCAAGAAAGGGTCGATTAAATACCGGGCGTTCCAAAGATGCTACCAAAACGAGATGTCAGCCGATTTATCGAACAGCTCTACAGTGAAGCGGCAGCCCCCATGCTATTCCAAAAACCTTCAAAATGCCGCCATAATTACAAATATACGATGGGACTACAGACCCAGAAGATCACATAATCCACTACGTCACGACAATGAAAATCAACGACCTGTCGAAAGAGCAGGTGTCATCGGTGCTGCTGAAAAAGTTCGGTGAAAACCTAACAGGGGGGGCACTAACGTGGTATTCCCAACTGCCGGCACGGGCGATATTAACATTAGAAAAAATGGCAGATAAATTTGTCACCGCTCATGCGGGAGCGAAAAAAGCAGAAGCTAAGGTTAACGACATCTTCGCCGTTAGACAGACAACAGGCGAGGTACTTCGGGATTTCCTAGCCCGTTTCAACAGGGTAAGAATGAGCCTACCCAATATATCGGAGGGGATGGCGGTAGCAGCCTTCCAAAATAGGTTAAATAGAAATGGGCCAAAAGCAACAAAAAAGCTGCTAAGTAGGCCCATGAAATACCCTCCCACTACTGGAAAGAAATCCATAACGCATATTGTGCTGAAGTAAGGGCAGATGAGGATGACTTAAATGGTCTGATCCAATGGCTAACCTTAGTACAAACTAAAATAAGGAGAGACCGCCGTAACGATGGTCGAAGGGACCAACTATCGTGTTTCAATCGAGAGAGGAATCAACCTTACATCTGGACATCCATCCCACCTCCACCACGACATGCAGACGTCATGCCCTGACATCGTGCCATAGCGAAACAAGAGAGGTATGCCCCCATTATTTTCTGCTCATAACTTTTGCATTTCTCCTTCAAAAATAGTGTATGCACTAGAAAAGCTCGGCACGAAGGTGCAGTGGCCAGAAAAAATGAAGTCGAATCCAAGCACCCGGAGATCGAACGTTCTGTGCGAGTTCCATCAGAAAAGGGGACATAAGACCGAAGATTGCATAGGCTTGCAACAGGAAGTAGTAAGAATGCTGAACCAAGGACACCTGAAAGAACTGCTGAGCGGACGGGCTAACTTTACTCGTGGGCGCGATCAACCCCAAGGACCCCCAAAACCACCTTCATCGGCTCGTGTCATACAAATGATCATTGGCAGCGGTGATGATACAATAATCAACCATGTGAAGTTCACCACTACACACAAACTCAGGCAAATAGTCGCTCAAGAACGGTATGATGACCTCGAAGATAGTATCATCTTCGATAAGTCAGATACCCATGGTTTGTCTTTCCCTCACTATGATGCTCTGGTTACAACTTTATGTATTGCGGATACCGATGTAAGAAGAATAATGGTGGACAACGGAAGAGGTGCGTGTATTATCCACCCACGAGTCCTCGCACAGATGAGACTAGGGGATAAGATAATACCGTACTGCATAACACTAACGAGTTTTAATAATGCAGTTGAACGAACCTAAGGAGAGATAATGCTACCCGTTCTGCATGGAGGAGTCACTCTAGAAATGACTTTTCACATCATGGACCAGGAAACAGCCTACAACGCTATCATAGGACGTTTATGGATGCACGCCATGCAAGCCGTCCCTTCAAGTTTCTACCAAGTGATCAAATTTCCTACCCTATGGGGAATATTCCGCATCCGGGGCGAGCAACGTACCACCCAAGAATGCTACCACATCGCCCAGATTGCGCACACACTCAACAACTGAAGGGAGCGAGTGCGGAAGCATAGCAATCAGTCATGCTAGGAACCAAACCCGACTACAAATAGAGTCCATCAAAGATCCAGATGTCGTAGAGGCCTGCAAGGCAACTGTGGAAGACCTCGACCCCGTTCAATTGTACAACACTGGCAGCACGAAGAAAGCTTATATTGGGCATAACCTCTTAGAACCAGGTAAGTTCAATGAATTCTTAACTAACAATGCTGATCTATTTGCTTTCTCCCATTCAGATATGCCGGGAATCCCAAGGGATATCGCCACACATTGGCTAAATGTCGACCCTCTCTACCCGCCTGTATGGAAAATAAGGAGAAAGTTCAACGACGCAGTTAACGAAGAAGTCGATAAGCTACTCACTAATGGTTTCGTCCGAGAATCAAAGTATCCTGAGTGGGCCACTAATGTGGTCATGGTAAAAAAGAAAGATGGGAAATGACAGATGTGTGTCGACTTCACCGACCTCAACAAAGCATGCCCAAAAGATTCCTTTCCACTACCACACATCGACCAGCTCATCGATGCAACAGCGGGGCACAAACTATTAAGCTTCCTAGATGCCTGTTATGGCTACAACCAAATCCTAATGGCAGAAGAAGATCAAGAAAAGACCACCTTTATCACTTACAAGGGGACGTATTCTATAGAGTGATGCTATTTGGACTCAAGAACGCAGGGGCAACGTACAAAAGGTTGGTCACTAAAATGTTCAAAGAATAACTTGGAAAAACTATGGAGGTCTACATCGACGACATGTTAGTAAAGCCAAAAAAGAAGGAGGATCACATTGGTCATCTGAAGGAGGCCTTCGAAATATTGAGGCAATACAGAATGAAATTGAATCTAGAAAAATGCGCCTTTAGCGTAGCCTCGATTAAATTCCTCGCTTTTCTAGTTTCACAAAGGGGTGTCAAGGTCAATCCAGACTAGATCAAGGCCATCGAAAGAATACCGGAGATGTTGACCAGCAAAAAGCAGGTACAAAAGTTGACGGGATGAATAACTGCCCTATCAAGGTTTATCTCACGGTCATCAGATAGGCGCCATAAATTTTTCAATATACTGAGGAAGGATCACAGATTACAGTGGAACTCGGAATGTGTCGATGCCCTAAAGAAATTAAAAACATACCTATCCTTACCTCCACTACTGGTCAATGCAGCTCCAGGCAAATGCCTCATGGTATATCTAGCAGTCTCCGAAGTTGCGGTAAGTGCAGTTCTGGTGCGCGAAAGAAAGGGTATGCAGTCTCCGATCTATTATGTCAGTAAAACCCTAATTGATGCTAAAACAAGGTACCCCCACCTTGAGAAATTAGCTCTGGCATTAGTCGTAGCTTCACGAAAGCTTAGACCATATTTTCAATGTCACCCCATAAAGGTGGTGACAACCTTCCCCCTCAGGGGCATCCTACACAAACCCGAAATATCAGGCAGTTTGGCCAAATGGGCCATATAATTAAGCGATCATGATATAACATATCAACCGCGAACTGTTATAAAGTCGCAAGTGCTCGCCGACTTCGTTGCCAATTTTTGATGCGGAAATATTGCCTGAAGTAATGTAGTAGGCGCTCCGTGCGTCATCCCCCTCTGACCTATGGGTCCTCTATACTGACGGTGCATCTAACTTGTCGGGCTCTGGATTGGGACTCGTCCTCGAAGACCCTACAGGAGAAGTGATTCACCAGTCCATACGATGTCCCAAAATGACCAACAACGAGGCCGAGTATGCAGCTGTGATTGCAGGATTGAAATTAGCCCTAAAATATGGCGCTCGACGACTCGTCTTACGTTGTGACTCCCAACTCGTGGTGAATCAAGTCATTGGGACATTCCAAATCAAAGAACCGAGACTACAAAAGTACCAGTTAGAAATCCGCAAACTACTACCGGAATTCGATGAATGCCGCCTCGACCAGATACCATGGGCGCAAAATGCCGAAGAAGATGGCCTCGCCAAATTTGCGACAGCCACCAGAAATATCAACAAAGAAAATGTGGTCACCCTCATCCATTCCTCGATAGACCAGTCGAGGTACATTTTATAAATCTGACTTGGGACTGGCGCAATCGTATCATAACTTATTTGCAGGAAGGAACGCTCCCGCAAGATAAGAAAGAAGCCAAAAAGCTCTAAATACAGGCGTCCAGGTACAGCCTCGTGAATCACGTTTTTAAAAAAGGACGTTCAGTGGCCCCTGGCAAATGCCTCGGACCAAAACAAACGAGGCAGGTATTAGAAGAAATACACGAGGGGCACTATGGTGCTTATACAAGAAACTATGCCCTCGTTCGATGCTTCATCCATGCGGGATACTACTGGCCCACCATGAAAAAAGAAGCTGCAGACTACATACGCCCCTATGATACACCAAGCAGGAGAACTGTTGCACTCCGTCCCTTTGCCATTGCCGTTCATAAAGTGGGGGATGGATATTGTCGGACCCCTTCCAGCAGGGCGAGGTAAGGTACGCTTCCTTTTGGTTTTAACTGACGATTTTTCTAAATGGGTGGAAGCAGGTGCATACACGCAGATACGTGAGCAAGAAGTTATCTCATTCATATGGAAAAATATAATATGCCGCTTTGGCATTTCCAAAGAAATCAACTGCGACAACGGACCCCAGTTCATCGGAAAGAAAACAACCGAATTCTTTGAAAAATGGCACATCAAGCGTATACTCTCCACACCATACCACCCCGCCGCCAACAGTCAAGACGAGTCTTCCAATAAAATGATATTGAATATATTAAAGAAGAAGCTCGAGGATGCCAAAGGGTTATGTCCTGAACTACTGCCAGAAGTATTATGGGCATATCGCACCACGCCAAAAACAAGCACAGGTGAAATGCCATACTCCTTGGTCTATGGGACCGATGCAGTTATACCCGTCGAAGTCGGAGAACTTAGCCTGAGATACTCCAACGAGAGCGGACCAAGTAACGACGAAACGAGATTACAAGACCTAGATGAAGTCAAGGCGGAGGGACATAACTCACATAAGAATGGTATCCCAAAAATAACAAACAGAGAGGTACTATAACAGGGAAGCCAAAATATGACCACTCAAGGTCGTAGATTACGTTCTCAAAGCTAAAACATAGACAGCAAAAGACCCTAATGAGGGAAAGCTAGGAACAAATTGGGAGGGGCCATACAAAATCACAACGTCAGCGAACAAATGAGAGTTCCAATTAGAGACAATGGAAGGAAAACTACTCCAAAACAATTGGAATGTCACCCATCTAAAATACTTCCACTTCTGAAAAAAGCGCCCCCTAAGTTGTACTCTTTTTCCCTTATCTGGGTTTTTTCCCAATCGGGTTTTCTTGGTGAGGTTTTTAATGAGGCGGCAAAGGAGACGCCTCGAGGTCCAAAGTGTTGTTCATTACCTCGCCCATCGATATAATCTCTAGGCCGAGTAATAAAGGGACTGGGCATAGATAGCCAAATCTCCATTGTATGTACAAAGTCAATGCGTATTTTCTACGAGAATATAATCAAATCTCCATTGTATGTACAAAGTCAATGCGTATTTCTATGAGAATATAATCAAATCTCCATTGTGTGTACAAAGTCAACACGTACTTTCCACAATAACATAATCAAATCTCCAACGTATGAATGAAACTAGCATCCACTATACTCCAATGGACAGAATAGAAGGCCACCCTTACGACGGGATACTACTTCGACGCCAGCTCGAAAGTAAAATCCCTCTGGCTAAGGCCATCGACTAAGAAACGTGTTCGACCTCGCTCAAACCACGACGGGATACTACTTCAATGCCAGCTCGAAAGTAACATTCCACTGGCTAAGGCCATCAACTAAGAAACCTGTTCGACCTCGCTCGAACTACAACGGGATACTACTTTGATGCCAGCTCGAAAGTAACATCCCACTGGATAAGGCCATCGACTAAGAAACGTGTTTGACCTCGCTCGAACTATGACGGTAGACTACTTCAACGCCATCTCAAAAGTAACATCCCACTGGCCAAGGCCATCGACTAGGAAACGTGTTCGAGCTTGCTCGAACTACGACATGATATTACCTTGACGCCAGCTCGAAAGTAACATCCCACTAGCTAAGGCCATCGATAAAAAAAAGATAAGGAGTCTGACCTCACTCAAAATAAAATCGATTTGACAGTCCGACAAATGCCCAGAATTCCATGAAAATTACAAAGGTTACCGCCAAATCAACAATATAATTTCTTCATTACAAAAAATTGTTACTGGCACCTATCTTTACAGTGGGCTCAAAGATGCCCTTACAAAAATCCTACGACAAAAATAAGTACTAACAAAAAAAAATTATGCAGCATCTGCGGTACTATACGCATCTTCCTACCAAGAGTAGTAAGCAAGACAGTTTGCATCGTCAGAATTGATGCCATCCCCGTCAGCTGAAAGAGGGTCGTATCCGTATTCCTCACGAGCCGCATGAGCTTTGGAACGCATATCCTGAAGCTCGACTTCATACTCCCTCCCCTTATCATGAAGAACCTTGTAAACATCGAGCTTGGGCTCGGCATGTCATACAAACGACGAGGCACACAAGGATCTGTTGAAGCACGGGAAGTAGAAGGTTGCGAATTTCGGTGCACGTCTTTTGCCCTTAGTGACGCCATCTGCCCGGTCATTGCAGATAACTCCACCTCCATCTCCTTTACACGTCCCTCGAGCCCTGCAACCTTAAGCTCAAACACCTTCTTCTCCTTGGCCCGCTCCGACCTACAGACGCAAAGAGTATCTTCCAACACTGCCACTTCAAAAATAACGGTCGCCAATCTATCAGTGCTCACACTCAACTCGCCCTTAAGACCGTCGATCTCAACCACCTTCATACCCAATTCAGTGGTCAGACTATCCACCCTTGTTTGCAGGTCACTATTCTCAGCCATCACCCCTCTACTTAATTTGAGATCATCTTCCTTAGCCTTGAAGGACGCTTCAAGTTCACTATTGTGGGCAACAACCTTCATGAGATCCTCTTCTCGCTCTAGCTCTCGCTCTCGCTCTCGCTCTCGCAGCTCCTCGACCTTGCCCGCTAGTTGGTCCTCACTCTCTTTAAGCCCTTTACGGAATAATTGGAACTCGGGGTCCTGATGGTAGATGTTGGCCATCGCACGATGTTTGGTGCGATATTCCTGATTTTTGGAGAACATCTTCTCATAGACGGCCGTCCTCTTCCTTTCCCGGCGCCCGCGTTCAATCTCCATGATAAAGGTCTGGTATAACAAGAAAATGTCAAAACAAAGACAGACAAAAAATAGTAGCGCGAACCCAATGACGAAATAGAAGAGAAAGATATCTACCCGCAAGGTCATGCCGGTGACGTTCCGGGACAATTCCATTTCGTTCATCGCTCTAAGAGCCTCGCTCTCGGGGGCGGCACATAAAGGGGCTAAAACAGACGCCACTTGATCACAATTCGACAATATGTTATAGTCCCTAGGGACAACTATATGCCAATCAGAGCCCTCCATCCTAACCTCCGCATGAGTGTGGCGCTCTAAAAATTCACAAACGTCTACCGGGTCTATATCCGAACCCGAGCTATCGCCTTCGACACGTAGGCCCTCTAATGACCCGACCGGTCATTTTGAGATTTTACACTTTGCTCGCTAGTTCTTGGGCATGACTAACCCCGTGTGATGTATTATGACTTATTTAAATCTTCAGTTTTGGTTTTCAGGATGAATGGAATGAATTTGGAAGAATAGTTCTCAGTTGAAGCTTAAAAATTTGAAAGGTTTGACCAAGTTTTGACTTGTTATCATACGATCTCGGATTGGAATTTTTATGATTTGGTTAGCTCCATTAGGTGATTTGGGACATAGGAGCATGATCGAAATGTGTTTTGGAGGTCCGGAGTAGATTTAGGCTTGAATTGGCGAAATTAGAATTTTGGCATTTTCCGGCTGATAGGTGAAATTTTGATATAGGGGTCGGAATGGAATTCCGAAAATTAGAGTAGGTCCGTTGTGTCATTTATGACGTATGTGCAAAATTTCAGGTCATTCGGACGAGGTTTGATAGATTTTTTGATCGAATTTGGAATTCGGAAGTTTTGGAAATTCTTAGGCATGAATCCGAGGGTGATTCGATGATTTGATGATGTTTTGGGCGTTCCGAAGGCTGGAACAAGTTTGAATGATGTTTTAGAATTGGTGTGAATGTTTGGTTGAGGTCCCAGGGGCCTCAGGTGAGTTTCAGGGTGGTTCCGGACCATTTCTAAGCTATTTTTAGCTGCTGGTTTTCGGATACAGCAGTGTCCTACGCGATCGCCGGGAATTAGACGCGATCTCGATGAGTAAAATGCGAAAAAAATGTCAGTGCTTCGCGATCGTGGATGAACCTTCGCTATCACATAGAGTAAATATTCTACTGCACTGATCCAACTTTGGTAGCTTATATCTCACAATCTATAAGGAATTTGGAGATGATCAAAAAATAAAAGTTGTAGCCCTCTGTGTCTAGTTTTAAGAAATGTTAATTAATTAGAATTTTAAGTTGTGTACAAAAATTAGTGGGAACCCAATGACAAAATAGAAGAGAAATATATCTACCCGCAAGGCCATGCCGGTGACGTTCCGGGATAATTTCGTGTCGTTCATCGTTCTAAGAGCCCCGCTCTCGAGGGCGGCACATAAAGGGGCTAAAACAGACGCCACTTGATCACAGTTCGACAATATGTTATAGACCCTAGGGACAACTATATTCCAATCAGAGCCCTCCATCCTAACCTCCGCATGAGTGTGGCGCTCTAAAAATTCACAAACGTCTACCGGGTCTATATCTGAACCCGAGCTATCGCCTTCGACACGTAGGCCCTCTAATGACCCGACCGGTCATTTTGAGATTTTACACTTTGCTCGCTAGTTCTTGGGCATGACTAACCCCGTGTGATGTATTATGACTTATTTAAATCTTCAGTTTTGGTTTTCAGGATGAATGGAATGAATTTGGAAGAATAGTTCTCAGTTGAAGCTTAAAAATTTGAAAGGTTTGACCAAGTTTTGACTTGTTATCATACGATCTCGGATTGGAATTTTTATGATTTGGTTAGCTCCATTAGGTGATTTGGGACATAGGAGCATGATCGAAATGTGTTTTGGAGGTCCGGAGTAGATTTAGGCTTGAATTGGCGAAATTAGAATTTTGGCATTTTCCGGCTGATAGGTGAAATTTTGATATAGGGGTCGGAATGGAATTCCGAAAATTAGAGTAGGTCCGTTGTGTCATTTATGACGTATGTGCAAAATTTCAGGTCATTCGGACGAGGTTTGATAGATTTTTTGATCGAATTTGGAATTCGGAAGTTTTGGAAATTCTTAGGCATGAATCCGAGGGTGATTCGATGATTTGATGATGTTTTGGGCGTTCCGAAGGCTGGAACAAGTTTGAATGATGTTTTAGAATTGGTGTGAATGTTTGGTTGAGGTCCCAGGGGCCTCAGGTGAGTTTCAGGGTGGTTCCGGACCATTTCTAAGCTATTTTTAGCTGCTGGTTTTCGGATACAGCAGTGTCCTACGCGATCGCCGGGAATTAGACGCGATCTCGATGAGTAAAATGCGAAAAAAATGTCAGTGCTTCGCGATCGTGGATGAACCTTCGCTATCACATAGAGTAAATATTCTACTGCACTGATCCAACTTTGGTAGCTTATATCTCACAATCTATAAGGAATTTGGAGATGATCAAAAAATAAAAGTTGTAGCCCTCTGTGTCTAGTTTTAAGAAATGTTAATTAATTAGAATTTTAAGTTGTGTACAAAAATTAGTGGGAACCCAATGACAAAATAGAAGAGAAATATATCTACCCGCAAGGCCATGCCGGTGACGTTCCGGGATAATTTCGTGTCGTTCATCGTTCTAAGAGCCCCGCTCTCGAGGGCGGCACATAAAGGGGCTAAAACAGACGCCACTTGATCACAGTTCGACAATATGTTATAGACCCTAGGGACAACTATATTCCAATCAGAGCCCTCCATCCTAACCTCCGCATGAGTGTGGTGCTCTAAAAATTCACGAACGTCTACCGGGTCGATATCCGAACTCGAGCCATCGCCTTCGACACGTAGGCCCTCTAATGACCCGACCGGTCATTTTGAGCTTTTGCACTTTGCTCGCCAGTTCTTGGGCATGATCAGCCCCGTGTGATGTATTATGACTTATTTAAATCGTCGGTTTTGGTTTTCAGGATGAGTGGAATGAATTTGGAAGAATAGTTCTCAGTTTGAAGCTTAAAATTTTGAAAGGTTTGACCAAGTTTTGACTTGTTAGCATACGATATCGGATTGGAATTTTTATGATTTGGTTAGCTCTGTTAGGTGATTTGGGACATAGGAGCATGAGCGAAATGTTTTTTGGAGGTCCGGAGTAGATTTAGGCTAGAATTGACAAAATTAGAATTTTGGCGTTTTCCTGTTGATAGATGAGATTTTGAAATAGGGGTCGGAATGGAATTCCGAAAATTTAAAGGCTGGTTCCAAACCATTTCTAAGCTATTTTTAGCTGTTGGTTTTTGGCTACAGCAGTGTCCTACGCGATTGCGGAGAAATGGACGCGATCTCGATGAGTAAAATGCGAAAAAAATGTCAGTGCTTCGCGATCGCGGATGAACCTTCGTGAACACATAGAGTAAATATTCTGCTGCACTGATCCAATTTTAGAAGTTTGTATCTCACAATCTATAAGAAATTTGGAGATGATCAAAAATTAAAAGTTGTCGCCCTTTGTGTCTAATTTTAAGAAATATAAATTAATTAGAGTTTTAAGTTGTGTACAAAAATTTATGATGGTTATACTATAGACTGTCCTGGAAGGGTTTAGAAATCTCTAATGTAAAGGGCTGACTTTAGAAGCTTATATCACGCAATATATAAATAGTCAGGAAATGATATGGGTGTTAAACGGGTGGGCCGGGCCGGGCTCGTTTTTTTTGAACCCTTACGGGTTTGAAACCGGGCCAGTTCCGGGCCCAAGGGTAACGGGTTTAACGGGTTAGGGTAGTTTCGGTTAAAAATTGAACCGTACGGGTTACGTGTTGAGGGGGCCGGGCCGGGCCAGGTTTAGAGTATTTTCAAAAAAAAATTTGAAAAATTGTATAACTATTGTAAGTTATATTAATACTTTGTATTAATTTAAATTAAAGAATACAAGGAAAATGAGAAAAAAATGCACTTATTGCAAGTGCTACTTTTATTTCATAATTCAAATTTCAAACTTAAAAATTGAAATGTTTACATTTTTAACAACAAGTAAATTCAAAGGTTTTGCATTGCCCTGCTAAGTTCCTCATAATCAATATGAACTGAGTGACCTTCTTCTGGAGTGTTTAATTCGGATGGGTTACCATTTGTTAATATATCTCCAAGTTCCTCGTCTTCTGGGCTATCAACATCTTCAC
>MU668858.1:56220-67347 GCA_026770625.1 Nicotiana glauca
ATGTAATAGTCAAATAATCACGTCCATTAACAGCATGACCAATATCAGAAGTTAGAGAAACTCTACAAGGAAGGTGGCTAAACAAATAACGTAAATACGTTTGATATTGTCCATGAAGTCTGAAAATATCGGCTCTACAAGTATTTCTAGGTATACCTTTAAATAATGGATTGTAAATTCTTTGAATATACATAACAAGATATGACGAAGAAACAAAAGAAAAAGGTAGACAACCTAAAGCAGTCATTTTTGCTAACTCCTCACGATCCTTCATTTTATCATACTTTAATAATCCTCCAGTAGTAGGGTTAATAGTTGTTTGATTTTCATCACCATTTAGGCCCCATTCTATGGGATGTGAAACTCCCATATGTCTACTAAGCGTTCCAATTCCCCCTAAATTTCCTCTAGTCAAATGTTTAAAATCACCTTTACAAAGTTTGCATCTAACTCTATCAGTACCTTCAATTATTTCAAAAAAATTCCAAACCTTACTTCTTTTTCTACGATTAGTCGTCGGAGCCACAGGTGGTCTACTACTAGTGCCACGACCACCACCCCTTGTAGCAACTCCAACACTACAAGCCCCAGCACTAGTAGGTGTAGCAGGTATCTCATCTTCAATTTCTAATTCATTATCTTCTATTCCATAATCTTCTTGTAATTGTTCATAATCTATATTTTCATTAGGCGATGTTTCAGGAACAAGAGAAATTGGGGTACTATTACTACCAGATGCTGAAGAATTACCTCTATTTTTATTTCCCCTACCAGTAACTTTTCTACACGCTCTTTTAGCAGCATTAAACATATTGTAAAAATTAAAGTATAAGCACAAAATAAATATGCAATTAAAATATTAAATAAGAGAAAGAGTTGGAGGGAGTGCACCGAATTGGACAATAAATTGAGCACTTGATTATGCAATTCCGATGTTACCACGAACAAACGTCAAGCAAGTATTCCAACTTGAAGTTCAAAACCCGAATGATAAAATACTATAATTTAAATTCAACTATTCAAGAAAAGTGAGCCAAATAAAATTAGAAGATGAAATGAGGAATTAAGACTTGAAGTCTTGATAATTAGAGAATAAGAGAATGGGAGAAATTGAGATAGAGAAATGAATTTTGAGTGAGAAATGAAGAAGGGGGGGGGGTATTTATAGTTTTACATAAGGTTATTTTTGTAAAATCAAAAATAGTTAAAATTTAAATTAAAAATGGCTATTTGATGAATATATCCGTTGGCCAACGGATCAGTCAAAATTCTGATCGTTGCCAACGGTCAGTGGGCCCCACTTGCGTCAGAAAGTTAAAAAAAATAAAAATAAAAAATTTATAGCCGTTAATCGGGCCGGTTCCGGGCCGGTTTAACCGGTAATGAACACTGTTCATCCGGACCGGTCCAAACGGGTCCGGTTACCCGCTAAGAAAAAAAAATCGGAACTAACCCGTTAGTCCCCACAACCCAGCCCACCCGACCCCCTACTTACCGGTTCGGGCCGGTTCCGGGTTCTACCGGTCTGGGCCAGTCCAGAACTGGTCTGACCTGGCCCGTTAAACACGTATAGTAAATGAGCAATATAACCTTGGTGTCTAGTTTTCATAACATCAAGCCATTTGTCATTTGGAGTTGTGTGCAAAAAGTTATGACCATTATACGGGAGGCTGTCCGGAAGAGCTGGGAACTTACTCTTCGCGATCGCAAAGCATTGTCCGCGATCGCGAAGGGAAAATTTTGGGCTGAGAAAAGTTGTGATCTGTGATTTCAAAGTATTTTCCATGATCGCGAAGAGTGTATATCTGGGCAGAATGTTTTAAAGACCTGTTCCGCGACTTTGAACCCTTTTTACACTATTTTTGAATGGGAAAAGAGCTTGGAGGCAATTTTGAAGAGAGGAAATCATTGTTCTTCATTGAGCTAAGGATTTTGGACCCTAAAACTTGATTATTTGTGATTAAGGAACGAAAATATCAGTGTAAATTCATGAGAATCAGTAGAAAAAGGTGGAGTTAGAGCTTGAGATTATGAGACCTTTCAGGGATGATTTGAGGGGTCAAACGAACTCCGATTTTCAAGTTCTTTATATGTACAGACTCATGAGATAATGAAGAACATTTTGATATAAAGTTTGTTCAGTTCCGGGACACGGGCCCGGGGGTCGGGTTTTGACTGATTTCGGGTTTTGTGCTTAAAATCAATATTTTCCAATTGGAATTCATACGATTAGCATAATATAATGATAAAAATCTGAACTTGGTAGATTTGGAGCACTCGGAAGTTGTTTCGAAGGGCAAAGGCATTGCAAGCTAAATTTCGGGCCGGATTGAGGTGAATAATAATTTTAAATGCTGTCCTGAGGGTATGAAACCCCGAATTTCACAACGTACGACTATGTTGAGGTGACTTACACGCTAGATGACGAGCGTAGGGTAGAGCACCGCTGGGGATTTTGACTTAGTCCATCCCGAATAATTACTTGACTACATATTTAATAGTTAATTGTTTGATATTATTATATTTTGGGCTAAAAGCCATATGTGGGCTTCATGCCAGCTGTTTGAACCCTTAGGGAATTTTTAGATGATATTTTCCTCACTGATTGATTTCATACTGGTGCTCAGTCATACTATATTGTCATGACCCCAATCCCGGTCGTGATGGCGCCCAACACAATTGCTAGGCAAGCCCGATCATTGAACACCCTCAACCCGGGTATGATAACTCAATACCAGTTAATTAAATATTTATAATAGATAACAAGGCTTAATGATTCAGTTGATAGATAGAAACAATACTGAAAGTCATGATAACACCAATATAACTCCCAAAGACTTGGGGTCACGAGTCTAGAGTCCCTAAATACAACTGAGTAATAAATTCTCAAAATACATAAGTCTAGGATGCGGAAATATAAATGGATAGGGGGGAGAAGTCGGGTCCTGCGGATGCCAGACAGCTACCTCGACAACTCTTGAGATAATTTGAAGAGCAGCAACAACACTACTAAGCCTCCGGAACACCTGAATCTGCACACATGGTGCAGAGAGTAAAGTGAGTACTTCCAACTCAGTGAGTAATAAGCATATATAATGACTGAGAATAAGAATACACGAAATACCATACTGCAAAGCTACAAACAACAGTTTAGCACAACTAACGGTATAATGGCAACAAACAATGACAGACAATTATCAATGTATGAATGCAATGCAATGCACATGACCGCTGCGGCGCACAACCCGATCCATTTGGGTACCCACGCTCACTGTGGGGGTTCAGAATCCGGAGGGGCTCCTACAGCCCAAGCGCAATATCATCGTATCATTCGCTGCGGCGTGCAGTCCGATCCACACTCAGTCCATATATATGCATGTAAGCCACACAGGCACAGTCAAGTTTATCATTTTCAGTTCCAATTATTAGGAATTACATATTAAGTGTTTAAAACTTTAGAAATTTACTAATCATTTCGAGACAGTGTTTAACTCAGGATTGATATCATGAAAACATGCTAAGCATTATGGACAGTGATAATAATCCCTAAGGGATCCAAATAATCGGCATACAGCCCAAATATGCTCATAGCAATCCAAGTAGAATGTTTACCAATTAATTTCTAGTCAATAACACAGTACGAACATCACTCGGACGGACTAAGCCATAGTCCCCAATCACAAATGACCCCGCACTCACCGTAGAGTACGTGTCTCGCCTCAATATAGCGTCACAGTGTGATATACCGGGGTTTCAAACCCTCATGTAATCATCTACATCTATTACTCACCTCAAACCGGCCACAAGACTAGTCTGGTATGCCTTTTCCTCTCGAATCCACCTCCTCGCGCACCGAATCTTATCAAAACCACAAGGAATACGTCATAATAGGCTAATGGAACATAACCCAATCGAAAGAATTCAAAAAATACCAAAAATCACGAAGTTGGCAAAACCCGAGCCTCGGGCCCACTTCTTGAAAAATTATAAAATTCACATCACCGGATTCCTCGTCTTGCCACGAGTCCGTATATATAAAATTTACCAAAATCGGAGTTCAAATGCGCCCTCAACTCCCAAATTCTCATTTCAAAAACCCAAGCCCTAACCGCCATTTTTAACCTTTAATTCTTTGGGTTTTCAGTGTTAATCCATGATTTTACACCATAATAACGTATTCTAAGTCCAAGAATCCATACCTGATGAAAGCCCTCGAACTCTCTTCAAAATCGCCCAAAACCCTCTTAGTCCGAAATGAAAATGTTGAGTTCTTTCTAAAATTCGCGAAGATGAAATTAATACCCTCTGAACAGCAGTTTTCGCTTCTGCGATGCCTTTGTCGCTTCTGCGACACCGCTTTTGCGTTTCTTTATCCGCTTGCGGTTCTTCGATTTTTACCCAGGACCGCTTCTACGGTCAACCACTCGCAAATGCGAGACCGCTTCTGCGGTCCGCATGTCTGCTTTTGCGGAACCTCCCAAACCTCCTCCTTTCGCTTCTGCGACTTCCCCTATCGCTTATGCGGAACCGCTTCTGCGGTCCATTTCCGCAGAAGCGGAAATACCAGATGTCAGCAACACAGACCTGAAGCAAACTTCAAAAACTCTCGTTTGACCACTTGAATTCACCCCGAGGCCCCCGGACCTCAACCAAAAACACAAATGTGCCCCAATACCTTACTCAAACTTGCTCGAACCATCAAAACACTATAGTTAACATCAAAATCATCAAATTTCCTCAAATTAAAGCCTAAGTTCAACCAAAAATTCCGAAACTCGCATTAGATCAAAAACCCGACGAAACGATGTCCGATTGACCTGAAATTTTGCACACATATCCAAAATCACCTAACGAAGCTACAAAAACTCTCGGAATTCCATTCCGACCCTAAGATCAAAATCTCATCTATCAACCGGAATTCGCCAAAATACTAACCTCGCCAATTCAAGCCTAATTCTACACCGGACCTCCAAAATCAATTCCGATCACGCTCCTAAGTCACAAATTATCCCTCGAAGCTAACCGAATTACCGGAATTCATATCCGATCCCTCTAACTAAATAGTCAACTTTCGGTTGACTTTTCCAAACAAGCTTTCCTTTAAGAGACTAAGTGTCTCATTTCCATCTAAAACCAATCCAATTCTACTCGATCACCTTAAATACTGATATTTAAGCATAGAGAAACATAATATGGGGAAACGAGGCGGTAACTCACGTGACGATGGGCCGGGTCGTCACATCCTCCCCAACTCAAACAAACCCTCGTCCTCGAGCAGGTCAAGAAACATACCTGAAGCCTCAAATAGGTGAGGATATCTGCTCCGCATCTCCTGCTCGGTCTCCCAAGTAGCCTCCTCCATGGGCCGACCTCTCCACTTAACCTTCACCGAAGCTATATCCTTTGATCTCAATCTCCAAACCTGAGGACCCAAAATAGCCACTAACTCCACATCATAGGTCAAATAATCATCTAACTGAACCGTACTGAAATCTAACACATGAGACGAGTCCCCAACATACTTCCGGAGCATGGATACATGAAATACCGGATGAACTCCCGACAGGCTGGGTGGCAAAGCAAGCATATAGGCCACCTCCCCAATCCTCCTAAGTATCTCAAAAGGACCAATGAACCGCTGACTCAGCTTCCCTTTCTTTCCAAATCTCATAACACCCTTCATAGGCGAAAACTTAAACAAGACCTTCTCGCCCACCATATAAGATACATCTCGAACCTTCTTGTCCGCATAACTCTTCTGATGCGACTGAGTTGTACGAAGTCTCTCCTAGATCACTTTCACCTTATCTAAGGCATCCTGGACCAACTCTGTCCCCAATAACCTAGCCTCGCCGGGCTCAAACCAACCAATCGGAGATCTATAACGTCTCCCATATAAGGCCTCATATGGTGCCATCTGAATGCTGGACTGATAGCTGTTGTTGTAGGCAAACTCCGCAAGTGGTAGGAACTCAGCCCAAGAACCTCTAAAATCAATAACACAAGCACGCAACATGTCCTCCAATATCTGAATAGTATGCTCGGACTGCTCGTCCGTCTAAGGATGAAACATTGTGCTCAACTCTACCTGTGTGCCCAACTCTCGCTGAAAAGTCCTCCAAAACTGGGAAGTAAACTGAGTACCCCTATCTGAGATAATAGAAACTGGGACCCCATGCAACCGTACAATCTCCCGGATGAAAATCTACGCTAACCGCTCCGAAGAATAGGTAGTACACACCGGAATGTAGTGCGCGGACTTGGTCAGCCGATCCACAATCACCCAAATAGAATCAAACTTCCTCAATGTCCGAGGGAGACCACTCACAAAATCCATAGTAATCCTCTCCCACTTCCACTGGGGAATATCCATGCGCTGAAGTACACCATCGGGCCTCTGATGCTCATACTTGACCTGCTGACAGTTGAGACACCGAGCTACATAACTCACAATATCCTTCTTCATTCTCCTCCACCAGTAATGCTGTCTCAAATCCTGATACATCTTCGCGGCACCTGGATGAATAGAATACCGCGAGCTGTGGGCCTCCTCTAATATCAACTCCCAAAGCCCATCCACATTGGGCATGCAAATCCAGCCCTGCATCCTCAATACGCCATCACTCTCAATAGTCACATCCCTGGCATCATCATGCTGAACCCTGTCCTTAAGGACAAGCAAATGCGGATCATCATATTGGCGCTCTCTAATGCGGTCATACAAGGAAGATCGGGAAACCACACATGCCAACACCCGACTAGGTTCCGAAATATCCAACCGCACCATCCAATTGGCCAAAGCCTGGACATCAACTGCAAAGGGCCTCTCCCCAACTAGAATGTATGCCAAACTACCCATACTCACCGCCTTCGGGCTCAAAGCATCGGCCACTACATTGGCCTTCCCCGGATGATACAAAATGGTAATGTCATAATCCTTGAGCAACTCAAGCCACCTCCGCTGCCTCAAATTAAGGTCGTTCTATTTGAACAAATGCTGAAGGCTGCGATGATCGGTATACAACTCACAAGATACGCCATATAAGTAGTGCCTCCAAATCTTCAAAGCATGAACTATAGCAGCCAACTCCAAATCATGTACGGAGTAGTTCTTCTCATGGGGCTTCAACTAACGAGAAGCATATGCAATGACTCTACCCTCCTGCATCAACACACATCCGATCCCAACTCTCGAAGCATCACAATACACGGTGTAAGAACCTGAAGCTGATGGCAAAACTAAAACTGGAGCTGTGGTCAAAGCTGTCTTGAGCTTCTAAAAGCTCTCCTCGCACTCGTCTGACCATACAAATGGTGCACCCTTCTGCGTCAACTTGGTCAAGGATGAAGCAATAGATGAAAAACCCTGGACAAACTGGCGATAATACCCTGCCAAACCGAGGAAACTCCGAATCTCCGTGGCTGAGGACGGTCTAGGCCAACTCTGCACCGCCTCTATCTTCTTTGGGTCAACCTGAATACCATCACTAGACACCACATGTCCCAGAAAAGCCACAGACCCAAGCCAGAACTCACACTTGGAGAATTTTGCATAAAGCTTCTCCTCCCTCAATCTCTGTAATACCACTCTCAAATGATGAGCATGCTCCTCCTGGCTACGCGAATACACCAGGATATCATCAATAAAAACAATAACAATTGAATCCAGATATGGATAAAACACGCTATTCATCAAATGCATGAACACGGCTGGGGCATTAGTCAGCCCAAAAAACATAACTAGAAACTCATAATGCCTATATCTTGTCCTGAAAGTTGTCTTCAAAATATCAGAATCCCTAATCTTCAGCTGGTGATAGCCTAAACGGAGATCAATCTTCGAGAATACCCTTGCTCCCAGGAGCTGGTCAAACAAATCATCAATGCGCGGTAGAGGATACTTGTTTTTCACTGTCACCTTGTTCAACTGCCTGTAGTCAATGCACATTCTCATTGTGCCATCTTTCTTCTTCACAAATAAGACTGATGCACCCCACGGTGACACACTCAGGCGAATGAACCCCTTATCTAGGAGTTCCTGAAGCTGATCCTTCAATTCCTTTAACTCAGCTGGTGCCATACGATAGGGAGGAATAGAGATGAGTTGAGTGCCCAGCACAGATCAATACCAAAATTAATGTCCCTGTCCGGCGGCATGCCCAGCAGGTCTGCTGGAAACACATCTGGGAAATCCCTCACAATGGGCACAGAATCAAGACTAGGAGTCTCAGCTCCAACATCTCTCACAAAAGCCAAGTACGATAGACAACCTTTCCCAACCATCCGCTGGGCCTTTAGGAAGGAAATCACCCTGCTAGGAACATAGTCGGTCATACCTCGCCACTCAATCCTCGGAACACCCGGGATAGCCAACGTAACTGTCTTGGCATGACAGTCCAGAATAGCATGGTATGGAGATAGCCAATCCATACCCAGAATCACATCAAAATATACCATTCCCAGCAACAACAATTCAACTCGGGTCTCCAGACCCCCAATAGTCACCAGACAAGATCGATATACATGATCCACAATAATAGTATCACCCACCGGGGTAGATACATGCATAGGCAAGGCAAGACAACCACGGGTCGTACCCAGGTGATGAGCAAAATATGAAGACACATAAGAGTATGTATATCCGGGATCAAACAAAACAGAAGCATCCCTGTGACAGACTGAGATAATACCTGTGATAATAGCATCTGATGCAATGGCATCCCTCCTGTATGGGAGAGCATAGAATCGAGCCTGACCACCACCAGATCGGTCTCCACCCCTAGGGTGGCCCCTAGCTGACTGGCCCCCACCCCTACCTGACTGGGAGGGTGCTGAAGTAGATGGAGTAGAAGAGGAGGGATGATCCCTCTGCTGAGTCCGACCACCACGAAGCCGAGGACACTGTCTCCTCATGTGGACAAACTCACCGCACTCGTAGCAACTACCCAGTGCTGGAGAAGGGGACTGAAGAGAACCCCTCGCTGCTGAAGAACCCTGGGCTGAAGAAGCAGGTGTAGAGCTCTGAGCTGGAAGGGCACTAAGTTCTGAAATCCCTGACGACCACGGCCTGAAGAAGTCCCACTGTACTCTGGGCGACCTGACTGAGGAGGCCTGAAAGAACGACCTCTGCCACGCTGGAACTGGCCCCTAAACGGAGCACCACTGAAGCTACCTGAACCTCGAGGCCTCTTGGTCTCCCTCTCCTCACGCTCCCGACGGCGATCTGTCTCAATCTGTCGCGCCATGTCAACTACCTCCTCAAACGAAGCAGCTACAACCCTCTCTTTAGTCATCAAAATGCGGATTGGATAGTTGAGGCCATCCACGAACCTCCTAATCCTCTCTCGATCAGTCGGGATCATCCAAGTAACATGTCGAGCTAGCTGCATAAACCTCAACTCATACTGGGTCACAGTCATGTCCCCCTGAATCAACCACTCGAACTGACGACGCAGCTCCTCCATGAGAGACTGCGGCACATACTTCTCCAGAAAGAGCGTGGAGAACTGCTGCCAAGTAAGGGGTGCTACTCCAACAGGCCTATGCCTCTCAAACTTCTCCCACCATGTAAATGCAGCCCCTGAGAATTGGAAGGTAGTAAAAGCCACTCCACTCGACTCCAAAATCCCTGCAGTGCGAAGCATACGTTGACACTTTTCTAGAAATCATTGGGCATCCTCGCCCTCAGTACCACTGAATGTCGGAGGCTGGAGTCTACCGAACCTCTCTAGTCGACGTTGCTCTTCGTCTGGCATAGCTGGAACCATATAATCTGGAGCTGGTGCGACTGGCACAACTGGAGCAACCGGTGCAACTGGCTGAGCCGGGGCTGCTCCTGGTGTCTGCAATCCCTGAACAACCTGCTCGGGTGTGCGAGCTGCGGGGGTCTGAAGACCACCCCCGATCTGAGAGGTAGCTGCGGCAGTAGAGGCTGAGACTGCCTGAGCCAGGCCAGTCCAGACAGACAGGATCAGAGCTAAAGCCTCCTGTAGACCAGGAATCGCAATGGGCACTGCCGGTGCCTGAACATGTGCTGCTGGCGCGTCTACAACTCGAGGCTGGTCCTGGATGGGGGCAACTGGTGGGTCAACAGGTGCTGCCCCTGCTGCTCTGTCTCGACCACGACCACAGCCGCATCCACGGCCTCTAGTGGGTGGCAATGGTGGTCGTCTGCCACGTCCGATAGCACGGGTTCTCACCATCTGCGAGAGGATAGAATACAGAAGTTTAGTTCTCGGATCAACAAAGTCGCACGACAAGAATTTCAAGAATACGAAGTGTTTCCTAAAGGTTCTGCAGCCTCTCGAGGATAAATACAAACGTCTCCGTACCGATCCGCGAGACTCTACTAACCGGCTCATAACTCGTGAGGCCTAGTAACCTAGGCTCTAATACCAACTTGTCACGACCCCAATCCCGATCGTGATGGCACCCAACACAATTGCTAGGCAAGACCGACCATTGAACACCCTCAACCCGAGTATGATAACTCAATACCAGTTTATTAAATATTTATAACAGATAACAAGAGTTAATGATTCAGTTGATAGATCGAAACAATACTGAAAGTCATGATAACACCAATATAACTCCCAAAGACCTGGGGTCACGAGTCTAGAGCCTCTAAATACAACTGAGTAATAAATTCTCAAAATACATAAGTCTAGGATGCGGAAATATAAATGGATAGGGGGGAGAAGTCGGGTCCTGCGGATGCCAGGCAGCTACCTCGACAACTCCCGAGATAATTTGAAGAGCAGCAACACCACTACTAAGCCTCCGGAACACCTGAATCTGCATACATGGTGCAGAGAGTAAAGTGAGTACTTCCAACTCAGTGAGTAATAAACATATATAATGACTGAGAATAAGAATACACGAAATACCATACTTCAAAGCTACAAACAACAGTTTAGCACAACTAACGGTATAATGGCAACAAACAAAGACAGACAATTATCAATGTATGAATGCAATGCAATGCACATGACCGCTGCGGCGCACAGCCCGATCCATTTGGGTACCCGCGCTCACTGTGGGGGTTCAGACTCCGGAGGGGCTCCTACAGCCCAAGCGCAATATCATCGTAGCATTCGCTGCGGCGTGCAGCCCGATCCACACTCAGTC
>MU668858.1:82376-94653 GCA_026770625.1 Nicotiana glauca
ATATATATATATATATATATATATTGGGCCTGAGGCCGCAGTTTAATATTCAGATAAACATGTTGTTCATCATTCAAAAGAAGGATATTCATATCCTTACTTACTTTGTTCAGTTCAGTTATCAGTTATTATTTTAGTTATCAGTTATCGGTTATTAGTTATCATTTCAGTTTCTGTTTCAATAGTTATCATTTCAGTATCAATTATCAATTCTTAGTTATCAGCTTAGTTTCAGTTTCAGCATTTATAATTCTTTCTTTTAGTTGCTTTACATACCAGTGCAATTCAAATGAACTGACTTCCATTTTGCCCGGGGCCTGCATATCATGATACAGGTAATGATTTAAAGGTTGATGATTCAAAGCACTAGGATTCTCGTACCAGTCTTTAGTATTTTCAGACAGTCAGTATTTTTAGTACTTCATTAGAGGCTTCATAGACTAGAGTAACTGTCTAGTGGAGTTTCCTTTATATGTGTGAGCCGGCCACTCATATAAACAGTTAACTACCAAGACATCCAGGATTGTCTCATTTCTTTCTATTCTAGATCGTGCCATGAAACTTAGAGCAATAGGTAATCTTCTCTTCCTATCGAATTCCAAACGTATTGGATGCCCAACTGACGCGCATGAGAAACCTAAGGTCCTAGAGAGGATAATTGCCCATTGGGGTATAATTATGGAGCACAGGATGGTAAATATGAGACTTGAGAGGACATTAAAAGTGGGATGTAATGGATAGTAGTACAGATTAAAGCATAACCTTATCAGAAAGTACAAAAGCAGTTATGATGTCTTATGGTTATCAGTTTACCTCAGTTACCAGTTATACAGTCTTTTAGTTAGCAAGTTTGTGGTTATTCAGTACTCCAGTATTCAGTTATATGTTTACCAAATATCCAATTTTTAGTGTATCAAAATTTTTGGTGACTTGTGAGTATACAGTGATGCATATGGGTTCTCAAAGAAAATGTAAGTAATAGTGATTATAGCGAAACCTTCACATATTTTAGGTCTAGATTAATACCAAGACTCACCGGATGGTGCAAGAAGTGATTTATCAGATAATGGTATACTTTGAAGGATAAGTTTGTGCATGGTAGTGTATTCATATGTGTTTTACCTCCTAGAACAACTTCATTTAATTCTTGGAAATGGAGCTACAAGTTGGATGATGATAGTTCAGATGTCACACTCTAACATTGGTCACTATAGTTTTGGACAGAAAAGAGCCTAAGGGTAAAATACCTAGGAGTCAAAAATGTTTGTTATTACCAAATATATGATTTCGTACAACTCATTCAAATGACTAGAAGATATGATGTATGCAATGAGAACCAAGAGCAGCCAATAGTGAATTTCAGGGAATGATTTCAAGTTGCTTAGATTTGTTCAAATCAGAACTACAAGTACCACGTCAGTAAGCTACTATAAGAAGTAGCTATTGATGTAAGATAAGAGATATGGCAGTTCCTCCTTAGGTTATGTGACCAAGTGATTACCGTGAATGTTTATAGTATGATATAATTTTGTGTTGTATAGAAATTTTAGGGTTAGATATTCTAATTTTGTTTAAAATAGATGAATTCCCTAAGTGTAATCCATGCACATAGTTTAGAAGAAAAAAAAGGATAGTATGCGACCGTAGAATAGGGTCGGATGGTGAGGGATTTTAGGAATAATCTTCTATTTTACTTTAGTTATACAAAGCAGGAAATATGATACTAGTAGGTGTTAGTAAAATAATAGTAAGTAAGTTTTGAGTAGATACTGTGAATTAGCTCAACATGGCTAGTAGAGGTAAGATTTCACTTAGTCAGGTTAACTCTAGTGAGTGGATGACAGTTTGAAATACCGAACGTGTGTTAGAACCCAAAGAGTTTAAGTTAAATCCGAAGTACAGTGATAGTGGGAAAAACAATCAGCTAGCAATAAGAGAGCAAACTATAGAAGAATAGCCTTTAGGAATTATTGAAATGTGGTTTCTCCAAGATTGACAGTGTAAGCAGAGTTAAATTATTAAGATTGTGTATTATAATTATGAATAAATTAGCTTTCCGTTAAGTGAATAATTTAGTTTTTTCTAGTAAGAAAGATTTCTCAGAATTAAGTTGGAAGATGAATCGTCATTAACGTAGAGTGCAAAGAATTGCAGAAAATAAAGAAAGTTATTTGGATCCCAACAAAAAAAAAATGAAGGATCCGCAAGTATAAGACCTTTGGTCTAAGGGGTGATGTGAAAACCATCGGTAAATGTAGTTAGAGATTTGAAACCCGAATAGTTAGCATGGGTTATGAAAAAGAAAATCAGTTCGGTAATAAGGAAAAATTGTATAATTACCACAGGAATTATGTATAGCACGTGTAAGAAACACAAAGTGAGTAGAATGATTATCGAGCTTAGTTATTGATGATAAAGTGATCACAGAAAAGCTATAAAATCATGCCTATTTATGTGTCATGAGGGTAGTGCCATTGCACGAGACTCTAGTCTTTGGAGTACTGGTCAAAGACTTAGCTCACAGCAATGCTATAAGTGTTTTCAGGAAGTGCTTAAGAAGATAATCAAGTGTGGGAAGTATAACTCATGATTGAGGTAGATAAGAGAACTTTGGTGAAAGAAGTTCACGACCCAAGATAGGAGTTCGACTTCGTAATCCGAAGATGACAGAGTTGTTGTCTAGAATAGGACTTGATCCCAATTAGTAGCTGAAGGGAAAGAGAAACAATTTGATGATCCTACGTGTTGCAGTTGAAGAGGAGATGTACAAGTATAAAACGATGGCTTTTGAATAAGGGGGAGATGATGGTACTTTGAGGTACCAAAACAGATTGTGTGTTCTAGAAATAGATGAACTTAAAAAGGGAAGATTATGTTAGAAGCCTATAATTCCTGGTATTCTTTCCATCCAGGTTCCCCAAATATACATCATGACCAAGGAGATTTATTGGTTGAACGACATGAAATAGAACATCACAGAATTTGTGGCCAGTTGTCTGAATTGTCAGCAAGTGAAAGTAGTAGCAGAAAGCCTAGTGTTTTATCATAGAATACACATATTTTGAGTGGAGATGGTATATATGAAATTTATAACGGGATTATCTTGCTCATTTCAAAAGCATGATTTGATTGGATGATCGTAAATCGACTTACCAAGCCAGCACATTTCTTACCAGTAAAGACTACAGATTCAATAGAAGATTATACCAAGTTATACATTTAGGAAATCGTCTAAATGGATGAGACTCCGTGGTCCGTCATTTCAGACTGTGGTGATAAGTTTACAATGAACTTTCAGAAGTCATTTCAGAAAGTATTAGGCACAAGTTTTTCATCCTAAGAAAGATGGCTAGGCAGAGCGCATTATTCAAACAATTAAGGATATGTCATTGATGTTAAAAGTAATTGGGATGATCCCATATCCCTCATTGACCTTGCAAATAATAACACCTACCACTCTAGTATCAAGATGGCACGTGCGAGACTCTGTATGGACAAAATTATAGATCACCAATTGGTTGGTTCAAAGTTGGTGAAGAAGATTTGTTGGGACCAAATTTGGTCTATCAGACTATGGAGAAAGTTAAGTTGATTCAAGAGCATTTGAAGACGGCTTAGAGCCGCCAAAATCCTATTCGAGCGTGCGGCACAGAGACATAGGGTTTCAAGTTGATGATTAGGTGTTTTTAAAATTTTTGCCTATGAAAGGTGTTATGAGATTTGGGAAGAAGGGGAAGCATAGTCCCTGCTATATTGGGCCATATAGAATTTTGCGAAGGATCGGTCAATTAGCTTATGAGCTGGAGTTGCCACCAGAATTAGCGATGCTACAGTCAGTATTTCACGTGGCATGTTATAACATTCAAGTTTCCAGTACTCAGATACTCATGTCAGTTCAGTACTCAGATACTCATGTCAGTTCAGTACTCAGCTACTCATGTCAGTCCAATACTTATATATTCATGCCAGCTTAGTAATATGATATTGATGTTAGTTCAATACTCGAACATTCGTGCCAGTTTAATATTCATATATCCATGTTAGTTCAGTATTCGTATATCCATGGCAGACCAATATTTAGTCAATGCAGTAGTCATTCAATTCAGTATCTCAACAATTTAGTGATCATGTATTCATTAAATTTAGTATGCAAGTGTTAATGAAAGTTCAGATTTCCACCAGACCCGTTTAAGGTCCGGAGTTAGCAGAAGCTACGGTTAGGACAATCATTCGAGGATGAATGATCCCAAGAGGGAGATAATGTAAATACCTTGTAAATTCGATTTAGGTGTGAATATGTTAAATAAGTAGTAAGGTTATATTTTGGACATTTGAAGTTCCATTGGTATGATTACGGGTGGAAATAGTTATTTTAGAATCAAGACGAAGAGTGAGGCGTACAAGATTTGATAGAATCTACGAAGTTTACAAAAAATCAGTCTTGCAGGAAGTTTAGTAAAAAACGTGTAAGGTAGTTGGGAAAACTCAAACTCAAAGTTGTATACCTTTGAAATATCTTTCCAAAGATATATTGTGGAGCCCAAACGGATCTTTGTGTAAAAAGTTATGCGTGTTTTACAGAACAATGTGCAATATGCACGCCCCGAGGTTGGCCGCGCTACTCATGTGGCAGTGTTACTGCCATTTTGCGTGGTCAGGCCTACAGGTGTGTGGGGGCACTCATGGGGGTCATTTTAAAGCCCTACTTCGTTCCCCACAGCCCCAAAACATAGAAACTTGCTCTAGAAAGGGGAACTCTCAATAACCTAACTCCTTAAGGGTCCCTCCACCATCCAAGGTATGTTCTTATGGTAATTCTAAGTTAATTTCAATTTTCCGACATCTTATTAACATGGGTAAACCCTCCATATCATTAGATATTCGATTGGGACATCATTATTGAGAGGAGAAACCCTAGAACTCGAATTCAAGAGGATTGAACTTCAAAAAGGTAATCTCTTCACCCTCTAATTGATTATACTATTGGATTAATGATTATAGACTCTAGTTCATGAGATATGAGTTGCTGGGTTTGGTAGAAAAGCATGAATGGCTATAGGTTTGGGGTGTTGATTGTTGATTATTGGTTAAGGGTGTTGTTTACCTTATTGGTGATAAAGAATGATGTTGATTATAATAATTTGAGACTTTAGAATTTATCTAGGAGCAAGAGAATGGGCTATTGGGTATAGAGACAACATTAATAAGGACTATGAAGCTTTATGTCACCAAGTATTTGAGAAAATGCCTAAGTGACCAAAACATGAGAATTATTGCTAATATGGAATCCCTTTGACTTGTATTGATATAGATTAAAGTTGAAAGAGTTGGCGAATTTTGTATTACACTCAAGAGCAGGAAGTTAAGGTATGTGTGGCTAACTCTCTATGTTTGAGAATTTTAATGATTCTCCCTACACTACGTTTCTTTTACGACGTTACCAATTGCCTCAGAAATATAGTTAAGCCTAGTTCCTTGAATAGTTATAGAACTTCTATTCTCTAGCTTCATAACTCGCTCACCACTTTCATTCTGAATGTTGTGAGCTCAGTGCGTATTTAATGTGGACTTGGGTTTGATTCCCCCTAGTCGTTGTATAAATTACTCAGTATGCCATAAACAGTTGAAGTTTTAGTGTTCATAATCAGTTCAAGAATACATGTCTCAATCTAGTCCTATTCAGTATTCCAGTATTATATAACTCAGTGTGATCCAGTATTCCAGTATCATATAACTCAGTGTGATTCAGTATTTCACTATCATGTATTGCAGTGCGATTCTCAGTTACTGATTTTAAATCCCTGAATGTTGAACACCTATACTGAGGCCGCAGTTTATGCTTTATGCATCTTTAGGCCCGAGGCTGCAGTTTATGCTTTATGCATCTTTGGCCTGAGGCCGCAGTTATGTATACGTATACTTAGGCCCGAGGCCGCAGTTGTGCACATATATATATATATATATATATATATATATATATATATATATATATATATATATTGAGCCTGAGGCTGCAGTTTAATATTTAGATAAACAGTTTGTTCATCATTCAGAAGAGGGAGTATTCATATCCTTACTTCCCTTGTTCAGTTTAGTTATCAGTTATCAATTATCAGTTATCATTTTAGTTATCAGTTATTGTTTCAGTTTCTTTTTCAATAGTTATCATTTTAGTATCAATTATTAATTCTCAGTTATCACCTTAGTTTCAGTTTCAGCATTTATAATTCTATCTTTCAGTTGCTTTACATACCAGTGCAATTCAAATGTACTGATGTCCCTTTTGCTCAGGGCCTGCATCTCACGATACAGGTAATGATTTACAGGTTGATGATTCAGAGCACTAGGATTCTCGTACCAGCTACTTGGTGATCCCCAGTTTTTTTGGGGCATTATTATTACCTTATAGTCTTCAGTATTTTCAGACAGTCAGTGTTTTAGGTACTTCATTAGAGGCTTCATAGACTAGAGTAACTATTAGACGGAGTCACAAGCTTTTCATGTTAAGCAATGTTGGCTACAGATATGTTTCTAACTTGTATTAGTATTTCCACACTTTATTTTTATCATTCAGACTTTCAGTATATTAGCATGTGTTACTTTATCTTCTGTATTTAGTATGTTATGATATAACATATTGATTCAGCCTGCCAGTTGGTTCGCTCGGTCATATATAGTCAGGAATCGAGTATCGTGTTATGCCCAGGCCCAGGTTCAGGGCGTGACACCTTATTAACTATTGTTACTTACTGAGTTGGCATACTCACGTTACTCTCTGCACCTTGTGTGCAGATCCAGGCATTTCTAGACACGGTAGTGAGTGTTGATAATTCAGTTGTAGATCCATCGAAGTTAGCAAGGTAGTTGACTGATGATCGCAGCGCTGCTTTCCTCCCTCTTTATCTTCCCTTAGTTGTATTCAGTTATTTCCAGACTATGTTAGTCTTGATGTTGTCAGACGGTTGTAGTAGATGCTCATGACTGGTGACACCCCGATGTCGGGATTTCTTTTTGCACTTTGTTTTGATTTGAACTCCTTAATGGGCCGACTTGCCTAGTACCATGATATGCGCCATCACGACAGGGTTGGTTTTTGGGTTGTGATAGGTTGGTATTAGAGCCTAGGTTACATAGGTCTCACGAGTCATGAGCGAGTTTAGTAGAGTCTTCCGGATCGGTACGGAGACGTCTATAATTATCTTCGAGAGGCTGTAGAGCCTTTAGGAAATTCCACATTCTTGAATCCATATCATGCGACATTGATTCAGCTTGAAGCGTAACTCCTTGAATTCCTTCCACACATTCGTGTGCACACATGAGCACTCGGTATCAGCTATACATCGACGACTTTTGAGTTCTATGGTTGAGGTGCGAGATGTGATTTTTGCATGTTGATGATGGGCCATTCTGAAGGACTTGAGGCCGAGTTTTGTCTGTGGCTTGAGTATTGAGATTTCGATGGCATGAGCACAAGCATTTGGGACTTATATGTCTGTTTGTTTCCTTATGGTAGGATTTATGACTGGATGAGTATGAGGTGAGTATGATTTGATTGCGAGATGTGTTCAAATTGTTTGAATGTGACAAGAAGAGTTTGTTGAAGATGTAGCAAGGATTATTGGGTGTTTTACTTCTATCTTGAGTTGGCGTATGGCCTCGAGCTATGGGTGTGTTGAAGGACCTCTCATGTAGTTTAGTTGTGGAGTGAGTTAGATCTTCATGTTGTGTTATGAGTTCAGACTTAGGGAGATTAAGTGATTGCGTAATAGTTATGATTATAGAGGAGTATAGAGAGATACCAGTATGAGGCTAAGCATGTGGGTTATCTCCTGCGGGGTGTTTTGAGGTTTGTATGATCCCTATGTTGTTTGTTGGGAGTCCTGTTTTACCAGAGAAATATACGTGTTGCAATTTGAGTTTGGATCACTTATGAGAGTGGGTTTGACTGTTATGAGGGTGAATGTGAGATTTACAGATGATTTGAAATACTAGATGGTTTGTGTTGCATGAGCTTATGAAAGATTTAGTTGAATCTCGCTATGGTATTATGGCAGTAATAGAGTATGGGCATTGTGTTCTATGGTTTTGAGACAAATGGGGGAGTCTGCTATTGATAAGTTGATTACACAGCTAAGTGCCGTATTAGTTTTAGTTTAAGGTATACAGGTGAATTAGTTATGACTTGCAGAGGTTGAGATCAAGGATGACTCATGTAAAGGGGATTTCTGGATACGAGTTGTATTAGGCTTTATGAGAGAATGATTTGAGTTGTTATTGATGAAGGATGTAATGTGCGTGGAGAAGAAATTTATCTGGTTGCGTTAAGGTGGGGTTACTTCCTTGGGTGTTGGAGTGCTAATGGGCACATGTCGGTCAGCTTGTTTGATCAATCTATTGAGATTTGAGAAGAGTGGATAACTCTCGAGAATGGTTCTAATGAATTTAAGATTTGTATGTGGCAATTCAGAATTTTTGCGGGTTTATATGTGGCTAGAATCTGAGAGTTACATTGGATGGGCTCGAGGCTCGCAATATTTCTACATCGTTGTGGATTCTACATTTTAGTATCAGGAAAGTAAGATGAACAACTTGAAATTCACAGAAGGTCTCTTCGGAGTGGGTATCTCGGTTGTGGTACTTTTGGGGTGCTTAAGAGAGTATTCAATAGCTTATGAGCCTTAAGCCAGCATGGTTTTATGTTATGGTCTCGTGTGGTGAGTCTGGGTTGAGGATTGAGGCATTATGTCAAGGATAAGTATCAATGTGAATGCAATTCAGAAGGAACTCGGATAGATAGGACAGCTTGGTAGTAGGTTGGATCGGCATGGTAATGGGTATGACTAGTTCTTTGGGTGTTTATGTGGTAATGAGTTTCTAGAGGTTTTTCGTGGCAATGCTCTTGAGTTTTGGTGACCTGTGTGGCTTGGTTGGATTAAAATAATTCAGTCCTGATGGTTGGGTTTTGTGCAAATGGGATTCGGAGAGTTCTCAATGGTTCTACCATGGCTCAAGATGTATATTTCCTACCGGTGTGTGGAACATGTTGCGAATAGGAATTTTCTCCTGGATGAGATCAAATGGAAGGTTTCTAACTAGTTGAGTATGTAGTTTACTGTGACTTGAATTGGATTATGAGATTGTCATACTTTCGTACGATGCCATGGTACATGCGGTGTGTTATGTGAGATTGAGATTTGCATGAACAGGGTCACAGTGTGTCCTTAGGTGGCATGGACAGTTTCAGATGACTAGGTGAATAACATTACTAATTGGGTGTGGATGGATGAGAGTATACGTTTCAGAGAGGGGCAATGTGTTTTGATTTATGGATATTTCATTGGTATTGTGGTACTCGTCTAATTGATCAACTGCTGATACTTAGATTTTGTGATGTGGCCTGGAAGAATCAGAGAAGCATTGCTCATGGAATGATCGTGTATAAGAGATGTGTCAGATATTCGATCGGAGGAGTTGGGATCAGTTATGGTAATTCGTATGTTCTATGGATTTGGAGACTAGGAGTTCTCATGAGTAGATTGCTTCGTGGTTATGGACTGTAAAAATGTAACCCAAGTTAGCCAGAGGTTAGTATGTGTTGTGACTCAGTCATTATGGACTTTTGGAGGGTTATTTATCTATTATGGGGGACCAAAGTTGATTTTGGGTTCATTGGTAGGCCCAATATGGATGTGTGTTCTACACCAGGTTGAATTTGTTGACTTCAAACTGCTATTGTTGAGGGATGTGCCATTTGATTGTTGTTGAGCTTATTCATATTCTAGACTGATCTATGAAGTACTCTTCTGTGTTACGAGGGGTTATGAATTGTTAGTTATATGCTTATATGGTGCAGTTCTGTTGGGGTCTTATAGCAGAATTTGAGCAGGAAGAGTATTGGGTATTGCTTGGTAGATGGCGTATTGGTTATGCTCTTTCGGGTTTTGTGTGGCGTTATGTCATTTGCTTGTCCGTGGTTATGGTAATGCATTTTGCTTACCTGATGTCGAATTGCGCGTGGTTATTGATTTTGAGTAAAGTGGCTTGAGGTATATGCCATGGATTAGTGTTCGGTTGACACACATTGCAACAAAATTATGTTGAGGTATGAACCTTTGTATTAGATTCGTGTGATGGTCCTACGGGGTGTGATGGATTTTCAATATTTCATTGTGGCAGTACTTGTTAAGTTTGTGGGACAGCCCTCTCGTTTGAGTCATTTTTTTCATGATTTGAGTACTTTTGGGATGTTGGTATTGGGTGCACGAATTGCATAGGTTATGGCTTTGTATTGTATTAATGTGTCATATCATCAGAGTGGTCGTGTTGGATGAGATGAGGTCATTGGACCTAGAATGAATACTATCAGAATCGGTTACAGCATGGTTGGAAGGATAATATCAGAAGTTGGCTTAGAAATCTACTAGTTCCTATCGGAGAAGATGGAGATCCATGACTTGTTGATCTGACGTGGTTATGAGTTTCTGCGTGTTTCTTTCATCATCGGCAGTATATGAAAGTGTTAGAATGAGGCTTTGTTTGATAAGAGGTTTATTACCGGTATTGGGTCGTTTTGAGCAGCTACTATTATTAGAAGTTATCGCTATGAGTGTTTGAGTTATGTGGTATATCATGTGACTACATCTTGGGTTACGGATATGGTTTGATACAGCTTATTCGAACTTATACGGTATGTAGATGCGAGATCTAATCTTATAGAAAATTTCTATGTTGGAAATTGGGCTCTAAGACTTATGGGCTAGGTTGGATTAAGAAATTTCAGTCATGTTGTGTTATCAGGCCTATATAGGATAGTGTAACATGGGACCAGCCCCCAGTATGTGCATAGTAAGGTTATACAGTGATTTGATGGCTTCTGGAACAACTCTTGGCACGTTCGAGGACGAACTTATATTTAAGTGGGGGAGGATGTAACGACCCGACCGGTCGTATTGAGCATTTGCACTTCGCTTGGTTGTTTGAGGACATGAGTAGCTCTGTATGAAGTATTAGGGCTTATGTGGATCGTCGGTTTTGATGTTCAGGTTATTCGGAATTCAAGTTGGAACAATGATGCTCAGCTAGAAGCTTTAAATTTGAAAGGTTTGACCAAGTTTTGATTTTTTAGTATTTGACCTCGGAATGGATTTCCGATGGTTCTGTTAGGTGATTTTGGACTTAGGAGAGCATCCAGAATGTGATTTGGAGGCCCGTGGTAGAATTAGGCATGAATTGGTGAAAGTTGCAATTTTGACGAGTTTGGCCGGCAGTGGAAATTTTGATATCAGACGGAATGGAATTTTGGAAGTTGGAGTGGGTTGGTTGTGTCTTTTCTGTCTTGTGTGCAAAATTGGGGGTCATTCGGACGTAATTGATAGGTTCCGGTGTCATTTGTGAAATTTGAAAGTTTAGAAGTCCTTAGGCTTGAATCCGAGGGTAATGTGGTGTTTTGATGTAGTTTTGAGTGATCCGAAGGCTCGACTAAGTTTGAATGATGTTATGGAATGTGTTGGTATGTTTGGTTGTGGTCCGGAAGGCCTCGGGTGAGTTTTGGGTGGTTAACAAACTTGGTTTTGAGTTTGGAACATAGCTGAAGTTTCTGGTTTCTGCTCATCTGGTTTCTTTATACGCGATTGTGGGGTCAAGTCTGCGATCGCGTAGGCTAAGTTGGTCGCTGATGGAAATCTTTCCTACGTGTTCGCGAGTGGAGGAGCGTGATCGCGTAGCTTTGAGGGGAAATGATACGGGAACACGTGGGATATGCCATGTTCGCGTAGAGGAAAAGGGGTAGGAACTGAGGTCAAGAGTTTTGTTCATCACGAACGCATGAGATGGTTCGCGATCGCGTAGCTCAGCGGGGTGTAGCATTACGTTTGCGTGGGAGATTCTGCATTCACGTAGAGTTAGTTTGTGGGGAAGCATAACTTTGCTTCACGATCGCGAGGATTGTTCCGCGATCGCAATGGAGGTATATCTGGGCAGATTTAAAAGATTCAAAACGAGGGTTTCGAGTTCATATCATAAATATTGAAGTGGGAGCTCTGTAGAAGGCAATTTTTTATGCGATTTTCAGAGAGGTGATTAGGGTAAGTGTTCTTCACTTGATTTTGGTTAAATTCCATGATTGTATCTTAATTTTTATCATCTTAATTGGGAATTGGTGTGAAAAATTGGGCGGGGGGGGTGTTTGATCTCCGATTTGAGAGATTTTAATATGGTTAGACTAGTGGGAGTACAAGGGTTCTAAAAATGTTAAATTCATCCGGTTCCGAGACGTTGG
>MU668858.1:95380-146475 GCA_026770625.1 Nicotiana glauca
GGGGGGGGATGGAAGAGTTCTTGAGAGATTTGGAAATTTGAGGGACCAAATGAGGTCGGATTTTGATGAAATTGGTATGGCTAGACTCGTGAATGAATGGGCTTTCCAGTTTTGTATTTTTTTGAATTTCAAGTCATGGGCCTGGGGGCCAGATTTGAGTGAATTTCGGGATTTGTGTCCAATTAAGTAGTTTTCTTGTGGAATTGGTTCCTTGCCTTATATTGATTGCATTGTATTTCTTTTGGCTAGATTCGAGATGTTTGGAGGCCGATACGAGTTGAAAGAACATAGCGAAGTAGAGATTTGATCGGTTTGAGGTAATTAACAATTGTAAATCTAGTCCTAAGGGTATGAAACCCCGGATTTTGTGTCATGTGACTATTTTGAGGTGACGCACATGCTAGGTGACGGGCATGTGGGCGTGCACCGTTGGGGATTGTAACTTGATCCGTCCCGTATCTACTGTAAAGTTGAACATTTTGTTAAAACTACATGCTTCTTACGTGTTTTAGAAAGAAGTTATGTAAATCATGCTGGATGCCATGTTTAGGGATTATGTCAGTGTTGTTTGGAACCTTAGAGGTCTTTTATTGCGATCCTCTCATTGTTTTCGATTGGAAATCTATAGTCAGTCATGTTTATACTTATTTACTGCATAACGCTGTCTTTATTACTCCATTTTGATGCATCATACAAATGTTTTTTTTGGTAATTATATTTTCATTAATCACCAAAGAAGTCATTATAAATCAGCAAAGTCATCCTCGACTTGCTATATTATTTACATTCTTCTATCACTATACCTATACTATAAGGAGTACATAATGGACATTATATAAGTGTTGCTTGTCAATCTCTATTCTTGCCTTCAGAATTAGAGTTGCTGCATCTTTATTCTTACTATCCCTTGTGCTCTAATGTTGCATATACATGCCACTTCTCTAGCTATTTGTTTTGCATTCCTTGATTTCTCTTCAAAAATTCTACAGTTTCTCTCCTTTCATATCCCATAAATGTATTCAGCATATATCATTTTCACTCTTCTAGCTTTGCACAATTTTGCTTTGGATTGTATAATCACCCTTGTAACCATCTGCATCCAAGGGATCACTGAGGTATCACACATTTGCAACCATTTAAGTAATCTACACCACACTGCTCTGGAGAAGTTGCATTTACCAAATAGGTGCACATGTGATTCATCAGCACTATTACATAAGCTGCATCTTGGACTTACTTGGATTCCCCATTTAGTTAGCCTATCTGCTGTGAGAGTTCTTCCATGGCATTGGATCCACATTGTGAATACTGCTTTAGGTCTAGCTTCATTGTGAAATATCAAAGCTCTCCATGCAACTTGTTGTGGTTTCCCAGTCGACCTAGGTAAATCTACTTAATAACACTTTGTCTTTGCTTTACTTCTGGCAGTTGTTGTATTGTCTTCCTTGCTTCTATAATCTTCCTCACCATCAAACTTGTCTGTTGAGGTATATTCATTTCTAGCATATTTTGCCTCTTGATGTAATATGTATGGATCCATCTTATCCAAGATTTGTCTTTCTTTTGTGCCGAATCCCAGTGAATTTTTGTAATGGCTGCCTTGTTCCACACTTGGAGATTCATTATGTTATAGCCTCCTGCTGATTTAGGCAGACACATTTTCTCCCAAGCTATCAATGCTTTCTTTGTGATTGTATTGGTACCAGACCACATGTAGCTTCTACAATAGGCCTCTATTAATTTCATCACTTTAGCTGGCAAAATAAACACTTAAGCCCAATAGGATTGAATGCCAAAAATCATTATCTGTACTAACTGCACTCTACCAGCATAAGACAACTTTTGAGTAGTCTGAGAGAAAATCCATGCTACTATTTTCTCGATCAGTGATTGCCATTGCATAGCAGTTAACTTCTTTGTGTCCAGAGGAATTCCCAAGTATTTAAAAGGTAGTTCTCCTAGGGAGTAACCAGTATCTTGCAAAAATTTCTCCTCTCCTATCTGTGTCACACCACTAAAATAAATGGCACTCTTATTAAGATTGGCTTGTAATCCAAAGGTTGTTGAGAATTGTGTAAAACAGGCATGCAAAGCTTGAACTGACTTACTATCACCTTTGGCAAACATCAACAATTCATCTGCAAAGCTAAGGTGAGTTATGTTGAGTTTCCCACACCTTGGATGAAATTTGTAATCTTTAGCTTGCTTCAATCCTCTAAGTATTCTGCTTAAATATTCCATTGCAATATCAAATAGAAATGGTGATATGGGGTCACCCTGTCTAAGTCCTTTGGAAGTTATAAAAGGCTTTGTCAATTTACCATTGATCATGATCGAGTAACTCACTATTGACACACATACTTTCGCCCATTGGATGACCTTTTTAGGGAATCATAGATACTCCAATAGTTGTTCCAACCCATTCCACTGAATCATAGGCTTTTATCATGTCAACCTTCAGCATGCATCTGGGAGAAATATGTTTCCTGTTGTAAGCCTTGACTAATTTATGAGCTAATATGATATTATCAGCTATTTTCCTTCAAATAATAAACCCTGCTTGTGCTTCAGTAATGATATGTGGCATTATCTTCTGTAATCTGCCAGCAATGACTTTTGAGATGAGTTTATGTAACATAGTACAACAGACAATGGGTCTAAAGTCTTTGATTGTCACAGGATTAGGTATTTTAGGCAGTAAAGTAATAGTAGTGCAATTTATTGCTGCAAACATCACCCCTGTATGAAAGAATTCTTTCACTGTTCCATATACCTTTTTTTTAATCATTGGCCAAGCTTTCTTGAAAAATTCTGCATTGTAACCATCTATACCAGGAGCTTTACCACTTCCTATACCCTTCATCCCCTCATATATCTCTTGATCAGTTACTTCTTCATTCAGTTCTTACTACTGCTGCTGTGTTAAGGTTGGCCCATTTCTCATCACCATCATATTAACAGCAGGTAGGACATGTGCACTGGTTCCCATCAAGATTTTGTAAAAGTTAACTATCTCCTCCTTGATAGCTTTTGGCTCTGTTATAAGGCTACCTGATAATGCGTGTAATTCTGTGATTTGCTATTTTTGCTGCCTCTCCTTGACGACTGCAGAAAAGAACTTATTGTTGGAATTCCCAATTTGATCCAATTAGCTCTAGCCTTTTGCTGTAGAATTTATTCTTCCACCAATGACCATGATTCCAGCTTATGTAACCATTCTTTCTCTTGGTATTATAACATATCAGTGTAGTTTGTTTGCATCTGGCTTTGTATGTAAAAAATAGCTTGTCTAGCTTGTTCAATATTTTCAGATACTTCTCTAAATTTAGCATTTAAATGTCTAAACTGACTTTTCATCTCTTTAAGCTTGAGCCAAATTTGTTTCATTTTCCTATTGCCTTGTTCCTGTTCCAGCTTTCAGCAACTATCATATTAAAATTTGGATGATTGGTCCACACATTGAATAATCTGAAAGGGCATTTGGTGTAAATCTTGGGTTGCCTTATATTTATACACATGGGATTGTGGTCTGAGATATAAGGCTCCCCATATTCAGTGATCAGATGACCATACTTCATCATTCATTCATCATTTCCAAACACCCTATCTATACGACTCCACACTCTGTCTTCACCCTGTTGCTTGCTAGTCCACGTAAAGTAATCCCCTCTCCAAGGCAGCTCTGTAATGCATATATCATGGCACAGTTCAACAAGTTCCCTTATGTCCGCATTACTCATAGGTACCTTAGATATTCTATCTTGGGGTGTGAGTATTATATTTAAATCTCTCCCTAACATCCAAGGTCTTGTAGTTGCTTTTGATATTCTTTTAATGTGTTACCATAGATTCTTCCTTTCATCAGCAGTATTCTACCCGTAAACCATAATGAGGTAACATTGAAGCCCATTTTGTTTCCCTATTACTTGATAGTGAATGAGCTGGTCTTGTTTGTCAAGTGGTTGCACTACATACATTTGATCATCCCATACAATCCACATCCTTCCATTCACAGCATATACATAATTAGTCAGCATGTTCTATCCAGGTGTTATTTTACTAAGCACCTCCCCTGCCTTAGCTTCTTTTACCTTTGTTTCAACTATACCAACCAGCTTGATATGTTTATCCTTTATGTACTACTTTATTTCTTTTTATTTATACCTTTTATTCAATCTCGTAATATTCCAAATTAGCCAAGTCATTGCTGTATGATAATTCCAACCCCCCCTATCAGGTGGCATAGGGTTTCCTTGCTCTCCTCTTTACTTTGTAAAATATGAAATCCATTCTAAATTGGTATTGATGTTTTTCTTGCCCCTAACCTTCTATTGCGTGTGAGCACAGGCCATTCTTCCACCTGTTCATTTCTTTGTCTTTCAATTGTTTTCCCTTTATCCTTAGTCACTACTGGATTCCCAGTAATTTTAGCAATTGTTAGAATAGTAGTAGTTTCCTTTACCAGTGATTTATTTGTTCCATCATTTGGTTTTGCTGGCTGATGTTGTCCCTACCCTTTAATTTGCCATCTCATAGAAACTTTACCCTGCTTTCTTCTTTCTTGAGGCTGTTCTTCCTTATGTGTTCTCTTATTCAATGCACAGTCATGCCCAATCTTCAAACACTTTGTGCAGTAGTGTGGTCGCCATTCATACTCCACTTGTTGCTAAAACTTTTTTCCTAAAGTCTCTTGCAATGTCAATTCTGTTGGAAGTTTTTTTTTTGACATTAGCTTCCACCAGAATCCTAGCATAAGAAATACGAGTCTGTTTTGTTATGCATTCATTTGCAAACAAAGGCTTTCCAATGGCACTAGCCAATTGACTCAAAGTCTTGTTTCCCCAGTAGCTCATTGCAAGCTTAGGAGAAGTAATCCACAAAGGTATCTCAGTCAGAAACTTTGCGTTAAGATCAAAATCCGGAGTCCATTGTTTGAAGATCATTGGTCTTCCATTAATTGTATATGGGCCTCCATAGAGAATGCCTTTCAAACCACCAAGTGTATTGAATTTATCCATATAATATCCTTCTTCATATAAGTATAGATCTGGAATTACCACACGACTCCAAGTTTGAGCTATGTACCTCTCCATAAATTTATACCTTGGTGTATCTCCAGTTACATATATAATTAGGGCACACTTCCACTTTTTATTTTCAACAGTAATTTCATCCTTATATAACTTGACCACAATATTACTATCTAATATTTTTGGTGGGATATATGATAATACCATACCATTTTCTGAAGATCTGTTGCCAGCAAAGAAATTTGCCCATGTGTTTCCCTGCACCGGAGCCTCTGCATGTGTCTTTGGCACAGCAGTCACCTCTTCTGTTACTATTTGATTGGATTCAGCTCAGTTCCTACTATTTCTCATTTGTCCTTCATATTTCCCACTTCTACACTTACTGTCATGCCTTCGCTTGACGACGAAGTCACATTCATCTAAATTGTACTAAGATTTAGTCTTTTTGTTGGTCCCTTAGTGTTATTTGGAGAACCTAGTTTCTGAACACTAGGTTCAAATTGGCTTCCGATTGGGGTGGTTACTTGTTGAAAAGATCCTGTAGCTAGTGTATTTGCGATTAGCGTAGCACTTATGGCTTCTCCGACTGTCACGAGTGGCTCTCGTTTAGGTCATCTTTACTTTCTCACCATGGCTGCTTCTCAAACGGTATACGTTAGCATAACACTCCAAGAGCCTAGAGAGAGAAAGCTGCAATGATTTTTTGTTAGCCTTTATTTTATGAATTACACAGCATAAATGTTATTTGGGTTGAATGCCTTGTTTTACTAAGTTATGACTGAGTGAGGCCGAGGGCCTGATCTGTGAGGATATTTATGGGATCGGGCGACATGCCGCAGCATATTGTACTGATTTATGACTGAGGACGAGGGCCTGATTTGTGAGGATATACATGGGATCGGGCTGCACTCCGCGCCGAGGGCCTGATTGATTTATGTCATGATTGGCTTGTTATAGCGCTTGGGCTGAAGGAGCCCCTTTGGAGTCTGCACATCCCCAGTGAGCGCAAGTACCTACTGAGTGCGAGTGCCGAGTGACTGGGAGGCATGAGTGATGGTGAGGTTTGCCCAAAGGGTTGTATACGAGAGATGTTTGCCCGAGGGGTTGTTTATGATTTCATCATTTAGCTCACTTTTGCATTGAACCTTTGTTCGAAAACTATTGGAAGATGTTTTTAAATAATTTTACTAGAATTGGATTTAAACAAGCTGATTTGATTCATACTATGGTTTTAAAAGCTTGCCGTATTTTACTGAGTTTCCATGATATGAACTTTATTTGCATTATTGCTCGTCACTACTTCTCAACCTTTATTTACTAGTGCTACTTATTGAGTTGGCGTACTCACGTTACTCTCTTCACATTGTGTGCAGATTCAGGCATTTCTAGACATGGTAGCAAGTGTTGATTATTCAGTTGTAGATCCATCAAAGTTATCAAAATAGTTGCCTGGCGATCGCAGCCCTGCTTTCCTCCCTCTTTATCTTCCCTTAGTTGTATTCAGTTATATCCAGACTATATTAGTCTTGATGTTGTCGGATGTTTGTTAGTAGATGCTCATGACTAGTGACACCTCGATGTCGGGTTTTCTTTCTGCACTTTGTTTTGATTTGAAATCCTTTATGAAGGTTTTATATTAAATATCTTTGGAATTATCTTTGAAATGAAGATATTGTTTTGTTTTGGTAATGTATCGGCTTGCCTAGTACCATGATAGGCGCCATTTGGATAGGGTTAATGTTTATGTCATGACATTGATCTTATTATTAATTTGACTGAGCTTATAGTTAGTTCACTCTCTTTGCGAAGGATCTCTACAATGTGCAGAGAGTCCAACTCAAGGGTGGCTCGAGTGAATCAATTTTTCACGTACCAATTAATACCAAACCATGCTGCCTGAGCCTCTGGAATGTTGTGATTTTTAGCATTGAGTGGAATTGAGAAGGCCATGAGTATATCCCCATGCTCGTCTCTAATAGCTCTTCATAACCCTATTTTTCCTTCCCCTTGTAGATTGCTCCCATCAATGTTGATATTTACCTAGTCCCTATCTGATTTTTTCCAATGGATCACCAAGCATTTTTGTACAGGTTGTAGCTTTGTTAGGAGATCACAGAAGCTGCTCCATGGCAATTTGAGTTTGCAATTAGGATAAGCTTTATTGATTGCAGTCTCGATACTCCAAGATATTTGATGGTGTAATTTATAAGTGTTGACGTTATTTGATCTCCATACCTGCACGCACAGAAATCTCTCCAAATGAAACCAACAAATGATGATAGGACTAATATTTAAAACTAGTATGTGAACATCATTGGTTGCCTTAGAGGCCTACCAGTTATTAAGCATTTATCTAATGGGTGGGGTGGTACAATATACCAAGAGAATTTCCAAGAAGTTTCCAAATATAAGTAGCAGTTTGCCCTTTATGATTCATGTTATTAGTAGTTGGATTTATACAACAGTTACATCTAGAAACAATTTTTTTGCCAAACTAAGTAATTACATCATCAAATGGGAGTTTACCATGCCAAAGCCTCCAAGCCAAGAAAGACATTTTAAAAGGAATATTAGAATTCCATACCATATTGATAAATTGCACTTTTGGACTAGCTTTCATTAACAGGTTCCATGCACTCTTGTTTGTGAATTTGCCATTTTCTGAGAGATCCCATAATACTTGATCCTCCTTATCTTGATTGCCAATAATAATGGATTGGATGTGGTGGACCAATTGATCTAGTAAGAAGTCTTTCAGTTTACTGATATTCCAATGACCATCAGTTATTAATTCTCCAACCAAGGTCTTGGCCATTTTTGGAATGCTAGGAACCAGCTTTGCCAAAGGACCCTATAGGGACCAATTATCCCACCAGAAGCTACTTGACCTTGAGTTAACCTGCCAAATTATATGTTTCTCTGCAATATCCCTCATTTTGAGAACATGATTCCAAGCATGAGAATTACCTGGAGCTAATTTTTTAGAGATCAAATGGGATCTCACACAGTATTTGTTTATGATGAAGTTAGCCCAGAGAGATGATGTGGACCTTATCCTCCTCCACATTTTCATAGCTAACATGTTACTATACCTCCTTTCATCACCTTTTCCATTTTCCTGATACATATACCTCCTTCTTCAGTAGGAAGTGCAAGATGGTTCCAAGAATTCCAATGATACTTCTTATGATCCTTAGAGTTACCCCAAATGAAGTTGGCAAAATATTTTTCAATCCAAGCAATCCTTTAGGGGGAGACATAGCATAAAGAGTGTAAATAGGGATAGATTGAAGCACACTTTTAATCAGAGTAGCCTTACCACCATAAGAAAGAAATTTACCTTGCCAACCATTGAGTCTTTTAACAATCTTACTAATCATGTTATCAAAGTAATCAATTTTTTCCGTCCCACATACAGAGGGCAACCTAGGTAAGTAAAGGGAAAAGTCTTGTCCATAAAGCCAGAACATTTTTTAATCCTGTTAATTCTAGTTGCAGCAGTATTGGGAGCGGTTAAGAAGTAGCTTTTATCCCTGTTAACTAGTTGACCTGAGCTTCTTTCATATTTATACATAATGTTCATGACCATTTTAACAGAGGTAGAACGACCACTATTGAAAATAACAATATCATCAGCATAAGCTAGGCAGTTGATCCTAGGAACATTAGCAGGCATAGAGAAAGGAATGAATTTAGGATTCTTATAGAGAGAGTTAAGAGACCTTGACAAGACCTCAGCAACTATTATGAAAAGAGTTGGAGATAAATGATCCCTTTGTTTAAGCCTTAAGAAGATGAAAAGAAACCATGTCTAATACCATTGACTATGACATAGTACCACACATTAGAAATGAGATTATGAATCAGATAGATCCAATTATTCGAGAAACAAAATTTCCTTAGAACAGCATAGATAAACTCCCATGACATTCTATCATATGCTTAAGCCATATAAAGTTTAATCACTACATTACCTCCTTTATTTTTATGAGTAATATTGTGAATAATTTCCTGGGCTAACAGAATATTCTCAGAAATCGGTCTATCTTTAACAAAATCACTTTGATTTAGGGAGACTAATTTATACAAAAGAGTATTTTCTCTAATTGAAATAATTTTAGAAATAATCTTGTTAGTGAAATTTGAAAGGCTAATATAGCTTTCGGACAACTAGAGCACCGACAGATAGAGCAAAGAGTCCATAAGGAGAAGAGCTCGACTAAGAGTTCCGAATCGAAAAAGTAAACTGAACTTGACTTAAGATGAAGGAAGTGAGTGTGGAAAAAAATCATAACAAGCTGAATGACAAGAATATGTCGGGCCAAAATAAGTATCCATATTTGCTGGTGGAAAAAATTCTCTCCCTTCTCTCTAGGATGAACATGAATAGTACATTCGTCACTATTCATCGTCTTTAAATATAGTGTGTGGAAGGTGGATTTATGCAAACTTGGTGTTAAAAGATTCATCTTCTCACTGCGCACATCCTACAATTGGTTTCACCTTCAAATCTTTAACCAATTGTAAGATATCTTATTTTTTCTAATTTACGTCTACTGTAGCAACGTGTGTTCATCGGCAAACTCTTTAGTTGGTGGATGGATTACTGAATAGTAATCTGGGCTTAAATAATCCATTCATAGCTTTAAATCTAAAATTGCAACAGATATCTATTCCTCAATTGCGAGTTTCTTGAGATTTGCGAGTTTCTTGAGAGCTTGCTACAAACTCTCTCTAGGATTTGTGAGTTGCTTGAGAGCTTGGCAGCCATGGATGCTGCAACCTCTCCCCCATTGGTTGTGGGAGAGACAACCCATAACGACAAAGAACCAGCCCCAAACGTGAATACAAAACAATCATATACTGCCCAGGTACGTATGATAAAATCTGAAGCAGTGGCGTCCAAGTTGGAATTAGTTCCAGTGATTATCGAACATGGAGAACCAACAATCCAATTTTCTTGGGATGAGGTTAATGAATTCACAAGAGAAGAAGACTTGCATCAAGCAGTAGTTATGAAGTTTTCATATGGAAAACCTGATTTACAGGAGTTTAGAAAAATATTTTCGTCGCAATTCGATATCCAAGGTTGCTGCAATATTGGATTGCTTGAATTTCGTCATCTACTAATCAGGTTTGATCTTTACACTAATTATGTTACGTTTATATCAAGATCAACTAGTTATGTTAAGGAAAAAGGAGATGAATTCTTCTTTCGAACATTCCCATGGACATTAGGATTCAATCCAAAGGAGGAAACTTCAATGGCAGTTGTATGGATTTCGTTCCCAGGGCTGCCACCAAATTTTTTCGCTAAAAGAGACTTAATGTTGATTGCTTCAGCTGTGGGTAAAGCCCTTGTTGTGGACAAGGCAACACAAGAGAGAACTCGACCTAGTGCCGCAAGAGTTAAGGTTATTCTAGATCTTGTGGACAAACATCCAAAAAAAGTCAAAATCGTTATGACAGATAGAATTACAGGAAAAACCATCGTTCATGATCAAGAAATTGTTTATGACAATCTCCCAAGCTATTGCACATACTGCAAACACCAAGGGCATGAGGAAAAATCATGTCGAGTAATGAAGAGACAAGTTGAAGATGAGGTTATTGCAGAAGATACAGCAGGGGAGAGTATTATGCGTAGCAATGAGGTTGTCATGTATGAACAGCTTCAAGGAGATGCTAGGGACTTTTTGAACGCTAAAAGAGCTGGGCAACTGGGAGTTGAAGCAGGAAAAAAAAGGGTAGATGATCAGCAAGGTTTACATATCTAAGGAGGAAAGCAAATTTTTTATCAGAACATTGACAATGTAGGTAATCGATCTGCTATGGTAAACACTGTTAGTGAGGTTTCAAAGGTCGATAAAGGTACATATCCACCTTCTCGAGATGTACCTTCTAAGGTGGCTTTGGCAAGGATCTCTAATGTGGTAAATCCAATAGTACAAGCATATGATAAACTTGCTGCTGCTGGAGCTATTTTGTCACCTGGTATATGTTCAAAAGGGGTTGTTGGTAATGGAGTTGGTCCTGTTAATAAAAACCAAATAGACACCAATGGAAAACGAATAAATCAGGAAGGGGATCAACATGAAAAGAAAGGAGTGGTGGAATCTACAGCTGCTATAAACGTGCAAGCATATGATAATTTGTCTCTTTCTAATGCTACAGCTGGTTTGACAAATAATAAAGGGCCAAAGGATGCTGTTGATTGAGGTGAGGTATCTGCACAATTTGGTAAGGACAAGGTTGGTACTGGTGCTTTGCAGGCTGCATCTAATCAAGCTATTGCTAATGCACAAATTGAAAGTGTTACTGATGGTGTTAAGGCTGGCAATATAAATTTGGAACAAACACAAGAGCTAACTGAAAGCAAGCAGCTACCAAATGCACAAAAGCTTGTCGTACGTGCTGGTGAGGACCAGACTTTTGCAAATAAAAACACTGGACAAATGGGCATATCTGTGGAATATATATCTGGTGGTACACTTGAGGAATACAAGGTCAATAATGCAAGCACAAATTAAGGAAATTGGAACTTGGTGTCACCTAGAAAATCACCTACTAAAAAGGTGGTAACGCCCAGGCACAAATCTACATGTGTGCGTCAAAATACTGCTAACATTGTGTCCAGCTCAAATATTTTTGAAGCATTGGCAGCTGTGGAGGACGATCAACTGATGTCAACAGCCTTACAAGATGACATTATGAACAAGCAAATTGTTCCATGCACCAACAATGAAAAAAGTCGACAAGGCAGTGATAATATGGTCGAAAATACTGGTGTTAAACGAAATACTTCAGCGAAGAATTTGACCAATGCTCCCACACTGTTTTATTCCAGTTCACAAGTGGAAAACATTATTAAACAAGCCCAGGAAGAAATGGTAATGAATGCCACTTTGGTTAAACAACCAATGGTGACTTTGAACACCTCCGTGTTTGATGTCCCTTCTCAGTTAGTGGAATCGTTTGGGGAGTTTGAAGGGGAAACTCGGTAGCCTATGTTGTCAATGGGAAATAATAATGAGGTAATACAGGCAAACTTGAGGTTGATGGCTATTAAATCCAAGTTGTGGCAAGATCAACGCGAGAAAGATGATGAAGAGGACGGGGGGGATGGATTTGCAGGATATTCATCTGAAGAAGGTGGCCAGGAGGTTGACCAGGAGAGTGCAGGTGAGGATATTGATCCTCCAGTAAAGCCAAAACTTCATGTGGCAACATCATCAAGTCCCAAGATTAAATTGAATCTCCATGCACCTTCCTTCATTCCCAGAAATTCACCAACTGTTGGTAATCAAGATGCAGCAGCTGGATGATTGGTCCAAGCAGTAACATGTTCCAAGCAGGTTACACTAGGTGGTCCTGACGTGCAGCAGCAACAACTGAATCCAAGCAAAGCAGCTAGTACTTCTACTGGTGATCGAAAGGCATCAGTAATGGTAAGAACTGGACAGTAGCAAATTGTGACAATACTGCCTGATATCTCAGAAGAAGAGAGGAAACTCTTGGATGCAATGGTAAGTGCTAATCCTATAAAATCTTTAAATACTTTTGCTGGCAGCACTAGTCATGAAAGTAGAGGCAAAAAAAATTTGCAAATCACAGTACTACAGCAACAAAAGGAAATATTGGCAAACACTAAGGTTGGAAACACGTTGGTGACACAAGGTCTTGATCAAGATTTGCCAAATATGGTGCTTGCGAGTAGAGAAATATTTGCAGAGGGGGAGGAAGATGAAATTCTAAGTTAAAGCCGGACAGAGGCAGCAAGAAAATGTGATCTATCACCTATGCATAGCGGCAAAAGAAAGAAGTCACATACAATAGAAAAAAGTTGGGACGGCAGAGTGAATGAAGATACAAATGTAAGGTGACTCCCAATGAGAGTTTTCAAACAAAAGCAAATTACCCTAGCTACATCTACAAATTCCAATCGTTCGACGAAAAAAGCATGAATTTTGAAGACATTTTGAAAAGAGTTGTGGATGAAGACAAGCATCTACAAATTGATCATTTTACAAGATTAGAGAAAGGAGAGAAACATGGTTACTTCTTCATCTTGTTATTCTAACATCACATTCGTATAGTTCTATGTAATATCATCACAGAGTATGTTATAAACTCTATGATGATCACAGAATACTTAGTTTTAGCTAGTTCCTTCTTTTTACATGCTTGCTAGTAGGTGAGGTTTTTTTATTTGCCTCAATAGGATTAGTAAGGTAAGGTTTAGCCCAGTTTGTGTTGCTCGAGCCCTATGCCTTTGGAAAAATGTCCAAATGGCTATGAGATTATATGCCCTCGTGAGACGTTGCCGGCAGCTATCCCATGACTCCTCTACATGAGGCTGCCATAAGGGCAATGTGAGGCGCAGAGGAGTAATTAAATAGCCAAGGCATATAGGCAACACTACTGGTCTATTGTCCCCCTTATTTGTACTCTTCCTATGTGGTTCTTTTTCTTTTTTAGTATTAATAAAACTAGCCCTAGGCACCTGCCTAGTGGATTGCTTAAAAAAAAACCTATCTATATATGTTTATGTGCAAAATTCTGCATATTCTTATGTGCAAGAAAAAAAACAAAAAAATAAAAATAAAAAAAATAAAAAATAATAAATAAATAAAAAAAGAAAGCCTAATAGGTCTAAACTCAGCAAAAGTAACAGGATTGTCAACTTTAGGAATTAAGACCAAGCAAGTATGAGAGTAGAATTTAGTCGAACCTTTTGCAGTGACTTCCCTTGGATAATGTCCCAGCAACTCTGAAAGAAAGTACCATTAAAGCCATCTGGACCTGCAGTGTTATTTGGACTCATGCTAAAAATAGCTTCTTTGATTTTATTCTCCTCCGGAATCTTGTTCAACTTGTTCTTATCATGACTTGAGATACAAGAAGGAATACAATCCAGAATTGAATTGTTGGTCATAGAAGGAGTAAGGTTGAAAAGAGTTTAAAAATAATTAATAGCTTTCCTGGCTATCGTCTCATCCCCCTTGATCCACTTTCCCTTACTGTTTTTGATGCCATTGATCTGCTGCCTTCTTCTTCTATCTATTGGGATTGAATGAAAGTAGCTAGTATTTTTATCCCCCTCTTCGAACCATTTTACCTGAGATTTTTGTCTAAGCATAGATTCTTGAAGACTAAGCCATCTAATATATTGAGCATGACACTTATTGACATCCTTTCTACTCTTTTTCGAGTTATTATCAATATCTATATCTTCTAACTCTTGGAGTTTTTCCTCCCAATTAATAACAGCTTCATTTATATCTCCAATTTCATTCCCGTACCATTGAGAAAGCCTTTTACTCAGAGCCTTGAGCTTGTATGAAGGATCTACATAGGATTGTCAAGCACTGTAGTATTCTAGGACTTCTTGACAATGTCATAGAAGCTTTCTTGGTTCGCCCAACAATTTAGAAACCTAAAATAGCTAATGTGGTATTGATTTCCAATCAAATTCTTCATAAGGAGAGGTTTGTGATCGGACCTAGTCCTTGCAAGGTGCCTAACAGAGCACCTTTGAAAAAGCTGATCCCAAGGGTCATTAACGAAAATTCTGTCTAACCATTTCCAAATTCTTTTCCTAGGTCTTTTGTTATTGCACCATGTGTAGTTAGAACCATTAACCCCAATATCAGTGACCTCATAATTGTTCATACACGTTTGAAACTCCAAGCTTCTATACATTTTGTGAGGCTTACCCTCTAGTTTCTCCTAAGGATCCATAATGATATTAAACCCCTCCCCCCTCCCCCCCATGCACCAAGGAACATCAACCACCATATTGTCTTGTTCAAGAGAATGCCAAAGGTCCTTTATGTCATTGGAGCTGCATTTAGCGTAGATAGTAGTAATGCAAATTTCTTGAATTCCAATTGCTTTGTGCATTTTGATAGTAATATGCTGGTCACTGACAGTAATAACCATAGTGGGGTTGAAAGTATTCCAAAAATACCAAATTTCTCCATCATTGTTGAAGCAGCAGTGTTGAAAGCCAAGGAATTTCCTGTAGCCATCTACTTTTTCTTTAGAACTAAAGAGTTCGAAGATAGCCACAAATTGAGTGTTGTTGAGATTGATCAATTTCTTTAGCTTATGAATGGATTTTTTGGATCTAACCCCCCCAATGTTCCAAAAAGGGCACTAATCATTGAGACAATTAGGGGTGATATCCTCCTTTTGGTTCATTCTCAAAGAAGGTTGAGTCTTGTTTATGTTTCTTTTGCCACTTTTCCTTGTTTCACTTCTTCCTCTTCTTGTATTTTGTTGTTGATCTTCAGTGTGATTATCAGAGTCTTGATCTTCTTTTCTTATTTCCTTCTGATTATACGACTGCTCAACCACTTGAAGACTATCAGAGATATCATCCTCATGGTTAGAGTTGTTACAATCTTCCTTGTTCTCATATAGGTCCACAACCAATTGAAGACCAGGTTGATTCCTTATTTCAGTAGGGACAGTAGATGAATTGGAGTCACAACAATGTCCCAGGTTTTCTATTCCCTCGACTCTGTCTTCTTGAATATTTTGTCTAAGGGTATTCTGCATTTGTTGCTCCTCATATGGATTAAACTCATTCTGCTTGGATGTTCTTTCATTATTGTTAAGCACTATACCTTGGTCTTGCTGAAAATTTTTATCACCTGTAATAGAGCTTAGCAGACTTTCTTCTATGGCATGCTTTGTGAATTCATTTTGTTTTGCTGTGGAGCCAGTCATTTCTTTTCTTTTGCTGTTACTCTGGGCAGGTTTGAATAGCACCTTGCTCTTCTTTTTTCGCATCTTTTTAGTCTTCTTTTTCCTGCTATCTCTCTTGGCTTTGAACTTTGCATCTTCAGTTTGTTGATTCTGAGTAGTCTCCAAACTTGGAGATTTTTTGTCTTCTCTGTTACCATTGTTTGATTTATTGCTTTCCTCTAATCTTGTGGATAGTTGGGTATCCTTTTCTTGATTTCTTTCCTCACCTTCTTCCTTTTATTCAACTTTCTTCTTTTCAAGTGCCCTACAATTGATCATATAATGACCTTTTTTTTTTTTGCAATGCTTGCAGTATTTTGGGGCCCCTTTATATTCCAGTTTCTAAGTGTAACCTTTGAGTGGAGAAATCTTCGTATTCTTGACCAACGAATACACTTTGAGGCAGTGGTTTAAGCAAATCAACCTCTACTCGAATTTTAGCCATACTTGGTCTTGCTATTCCCATCGTAGGAGCATATAAAGCTAAAGGAGTATCAACTGAGCTTAGAAGTTATTTTATATAGTGCCATCGTGCATATGGAAGGGCAGGCCTGGTAGTAGAACCCATGTAGGGGCAACCGGCATATCCTCCTCTGGTTTGAAGTCTGTAGACCATTTTTGTAACCACATCTGCATTTCGTCAATTTCAATGACTCGTCAAAGCCAAACAATTTTCCAATCTTCCTCATTGAATAGATCAATAAAAACATTGGGATTGTCAAAACCCCCAATTCTTACTGACCCTTTCAGAGAGATAATTTCTTGGAATCTTGACCTAAATCTGTCAATTTGGGGGCGAGGTCTTAGGAATCAACCCACAATAGTGAACTTATAAGAATCAACCATAATATCATAGTAATCAAATGCTTTGAATATAACAACAAGCATACCATTGTGTGTTGTGTGTCTTTCTATCACTTTCTCTTTCTCTTGATGAATTAAAATCGAAGATGAGCTTGAAGGAGATGAAATATTATCTACATATGAGAGTTTTCCTAGGGGATTCTCTTGCATGTGAGAAATCTCCCCTTTAGACTGATTTTGCTCGCCCAGACGTGCCGGTCTGAGGCTTCTCGGCGGCTCCATCTGGTGGAGCATGGTCAGAACGCGCTTAGAGTCGTTAGAGAAGAGACGTTGAGGAGAGAGAAAAGAGAAAAAATTACTAATTTTTTATGCATACTAGTTTAAAATTAAATTGTAAAATAGATGTATCTTTTCAAATTATGCCTTTTTCATGTCTAAATTGTTAGCCTTAACCACAAGATTAATGTTTACACATAAAATGAATAACAATTAAATTTATATGCAGTTTTAAGGATATGTGGATTGATTCAACGCAAATAATTAGAATGTTAGATAATAGAATTAAATATAGAATGAATAACCAAACCAAATGTTATGTTACGACCAGGCTCAGATTTGGACTGAACAGTAATTTTGGCCTCGATCAGACCCTTGGTTTGAAGCCAAACGTGTATGAAGAACAACAATAAATTAAGAAATTTTTCAATAGTTAGAAAGTGGAGAAATCAACTTGTATTGTCTTGGTTTGCGTGTTACAATATATATCATTGAAATAAAAAGCCTCCCCTTTATATTGCAGGAAAGTTTCACCCCTAGTACAAGTCTAAAAAAGGTAAAAATCTTCATTTCTCCTTAATTACTAATCTGTTACCGACATCAAGCGAGATCTGTGCCACGATATTCTGTTGGATGCGGATATCACGGCCCTCCATTAGTCGTGAGAAATCGTTCATGCGCTTCCCAAAGTCTTAGAACCCACCTCTGGTCTAGGTTGTATCATTTTATCAACTCCGATAGAGAGCATTTTGTTCGAGCCTTGGTATAAGAAGTTCTCAGCTTCGACTTCGATCTTGTGTAATCATATCCTCACTTCATTTGACCCATAGGGAAATCAGGGTATATGTTACCCCCAGTTTCAACCCTATATATCCCCTTCGTTTACGAGACAGTAAGTTCGCCGAAACAATAGGAAGTGATATATGAACTCGGTTCCTTCCTTAGCATGTTACAAGCGGGATGACGGATAAGTTAAAATGTCCTATCAGTCACGTCGTTCTAACTTTGAACATGTGTCGCTCATTGGCTGGTCGCCTTCAAAATGTGAAACGTCGCGTGTTATTTACATTTTCCCCTAACTTCATATCTTTCACTTTCTAATCCTTGCTCTAACCTTCGAACTTTACAAAGGCTTTCAACTTCAAATCTTCATACGTCGTTTCTTGAAACTTCATATCTTCATCTTCAACCTCCAAACCTTCATATATTTTCTCGAACTTTCAACCCAAAACTTCATATCTTTACTTCTAACCTTCTAATCTTCATACGCCTTCTTTAGATCTTCATACATTTCGTAGATTCGGGATGGCAAAAACTTCCAAATCAGTACCATAGAAAACGGTCTTCTTCCCGACCACAGATGTCAAGGTGGATGCTCTCGAGGTGCTCCCCGAGCGTCCTATGAAAAGCTTCATACCCGGTAGCTGTTCCCTTAGGGATGACTTTAAGGTCGAGAAGGCCTCCACAAAACAAGATCGAGTCGAACGAGCATGGAGATATATATGCTCTGTTACTGAAGATACATTTCCTAAAGTCCGAGAGGACTGTAGATGGGAAGGCAATGACGTGGTTTTCCCCGAACCTGAGGACGATATTACTACCCACGTGAAGGGATATTTAAGTATTTATACTTACCCCTTTACGTTAGGCCCGGTTGACCCGATAATCCTAGCTTTTTGCAAGAGGTATGAAGTGTGCCTCGGGAAAATCCACCCGTCCCTCTGGAGGATCGTGATCCTCCTAAGACATTTTGTGAACAACACCAAATCTTCTCAATTCACCCGTGACTACCTACTCTATCTGTACAGTACCTGAATTTTTTAAGGAGGACTATTCAAGCATGTTTGTCAAGCGAGCAAAGCCCTTTTTCGAGCATCATCGAAGATCAAGACCGAGGTTGGCAAGGGAGTTTTGTTTGGGTAAAAACCAAAGATTTGATCCCTCCTGAGTTCCTGCAATTCATCGAGAAGTGGAACGCATCTGGTAAGTGTATTCTTTCCTTTGGTATCAATTTCCCTTTATTTCTTCTCTCATCGCCGGTATTTGATAGTCGTGCAACTACTGCTCGGGTTCCTAATGCGGTCCCCAGGCTCAAGGAGTGGATTGAAAGGATCTGCCAGCAGATGTTATACTACAAGCTCACGTGGTGAAAACTTTCGAAGGGCAAATGGAAGGCCCGTTCTCATGGTTAGACTCTCCCCTGAATGGTTGTTACTATGCCCCAAGCTTATACGATGTTGACTTTCTCTTTTCCATCATAGGTTTTCCTAATACTGACGAACTTAGGCCGTTGAATGGTAACAAGGATACATCCTTACCCATCGAACCCTCCATTTTGGGATAGCCTCAAACTGGTGCAGAAGAGAAGAAGAGGAAAACAAAGTCCTTGGGTTCCCCGGATATCGAGGTAAAGATAAAAAAAGAGGGCGGCTACTCGGCTCACAAGTCCAAGAATAATACTAGGTCAAGGGTTTCGGACTCTGAATTGCTTTATCAGCTTAAGGATGAGCCTGAAGAAGATGACATGTTTGTCGCTCATAGGTCGACCTCTGCCAGGGAGCAGATGGTGATCGAGGAAAGGGGCCACGAGGTCGATCCCCTTTTGACTCGAGAGGTCGAAGTGGAGACGGGGGTTGTGACCTCCTAAGAAGTTATTCCTGCTCCAGAGGAGGGGACCTATGTGATAGATATCATCGAGACGCCCTCCTATATTGAGTCCATGCTCGAAGAGGCCTAAGCGAGAAAGGAAAAATCAAGTGAAAGAGATCAGGGTGCATGATCCTCTCCACTCGTTCTTCGATGGCATGGATATATGTTCACATTGGAAGATTTCTCCAGGCTGGGTCACCTGGAGATACCGAAGAAGGATGTGCCTTCGAGAGCTGATGGGCCAAGTACGAGCCCAAGATTGGTAAAGCAATTCCCTGCCCCGAGTGTGGACCTTGAGTGCAAAAGGACGCTTGTTCTCTCAAACTCGGAGGATACCCTGGTCCTATCCGCTCTGGTAGGCGTAGAAAACAACCTTCAATGACTGGTAATCGAGGAGGACCAGACGAAGATGAACGAGGTAGGCACGTTGAGTCTCTTCAACGAGGCACAGCAGACGCTAAACCGGGTAAGGCTCTAACACCTTCAAACTCCCATTATGAATCATTTAATTTTTCCTTTGATGTCTTTTACTTAATTCTATGGTTTTATAGGCTTCAGTGCTCACCACGAGAGCTTACTCTAGTACCGCTAGGAAACCAGCCAGCTCGAGTTCGAGCTCAAGGATTAGGTCCGGAAGACGGACATGTATAACGGGACGAGGCCCTTAAGAACCTACCGATTCTCCAGGCCGAGCTGGAAAAAACTCAAAAAGAAGCCTTGACCCTGAAACGGGAACATACCGACCTGGTTAAAAAGGCAAAGGTCTTTGAAGATATGAACGAGCCGCTAGTCGTGACGATTAACAACATAACTTTGCAAGTCATACAGAAGATAGATCTGATCGACCAGTTATGGGCCGAGATAGACAAGGTCAAGGACTAAACCGAGGTGTGGAAGGTCAGTATAGACCGACTGGCCTCAAAGAAAGAAGTTGCGTAGGCGGAGCTGGCATCGATGGAGAACCAACTCCAGGTGGCGAAAGACAAAGCTGACAAATGGTTTCAGCTAAATGACAGTTTTCGAGCATAGCTAATCTTGAGTATCACAGGGTGGGATGCCCTCGGTAGAGAATATGAGGCACTGAAGTCCAAATTGGACATAACCTCCGCTTACGCCGAAGAAATGGTGGCCCAGTACAAGGCCGATGTGGAGGCAACTGAGATCCGCCTAAAGACAAAGGCTGAGTACATGAAGCGGCTGTCCTGAAGGGAGACCCTTGAAGAGATCCACGTCCAAGGCTTCGACATATCGGCCGAGATCGAGGAAGCGAAGAAACTCGAAGCCGAGGTGAAGAAGTTTTATGAGCCCGAGGGTGTTGAAGGATCTGAGAGTTCTGATGGGTCTGGAGACGAGTCGGGCCCCGATGAAGACCCGGCGTATATTCCTAGTACCTTTTTTTCTTTCGCTTATATATATATTTTTTGTATATTTCGAGACCATTTTTATTAGGCCTTTGTAAATATATTTCGGAATATATGTGAAATTTCCCCTTTCTAGCAATATTGTGTCTTTACTGTTCCAGCATCTCTTGATAATTTCTATCTATGCAGTGTTTTTGATGCCTTAGAATATAATCAAATGTAGTTATAGGGCGTTCATTTTCCAGAGGTCCGAACGGAGCTCAACTTCAATATAACTTTGTCTCTTTGAGGCTTTGAAACCTTGGTATGACCTGAAATTTTCAAGTTGCTTAAGTGATTTTAGACGACGCTTTTGTCGTGGGTAACCTTTTAACCGATTTCGAGTTTTTATGAAGGCCTTAGTGTGAGCACGTGATTTTTGCCCAACTAAAATTACTCCTATAAAATTCACAAAAAATAGATTCTTCTAATTATTTTAATTTTTATAGAATTGTTAGGAATTTCTTGTTAATTATTGTTTGCATTTGGTTGCATATTTAATATATTAAAATTAGAAAAAAAAATAACACAAAAATGTCAAAAAGTTCATACATCACATTTTAGGTTTTTATTTGGATTTTTAGGATTTAAGTTGTTTATTAACTGCATTATTAAACAAAAATCACAAAAAAAAAATAATGGTCATTCTTAGCTTTTAGTTTTAAATTAGTAATTTTGCTTTCATTAGTTTTAAGTTAATTAATTATTGAAATGGTAGAAATAGATAATTAAGTTCAATTCTACAGATTAGATTTGATTTAGGTTTTTAATTAATTAGATTAGGATTTTAGAATCAAGAAAAAGAAAAGCTTTGTTTTATTCCTAATTGGGCCACAACCATTTTTAGTGTCCCAATTGCCTTAAAATCTCCCAAATCGCCCAAGCCCAATCCCCATAAACTCATCTGGTCCAGCTCTTAACACCCAAATGACCCCGTTTTCTCCACCAAACGATCCCAGCCATTGATCCCTTTAGATATAACAGCTCCGAACTCCCCACCCCTTCCCGTATTATGGCCAGAAACCCCCCCCCCCCACCCACCAAACCCTAGAGACCGACCCTCACTTTCTCCCTTCATCTCTCATCTCTCACTCCCTCAAAATCCTAGCCGCCCCAAAAATTATCGTCGGCGGCCACCTCCAAACAATCCTAAATTAACACCCCATGATCCCCACACTTCCTAATCCCTAATCCCCTATCAATTTCCCTAAAACCCCCACCAAACTTCTCCAATGTCGGATCTAAAAACAAAAAGAAAAAAAATAGAAATCTTAGTTTAGTTTCCTTTTTTAGATCTTGTTGAGTTTGAAGACTCGATTTGGGCCGAAACTTCTGCTAATTGTTGTTCTCAGCGAGAACAATTGATTAGTGTCATTTTTGGTCCATTTTGTGGGCGTTCGGGTTTGATGTTTGACCAAAATCCGTCAAAAAATTCTTTCTTGCTATGTTTAGGTAATTTTTTCATTTCTTTTCTCTTGCATCATGAGCTTTAATCTGCTCTTCTTACTTTTTAGCATATTAGGATTTAATGTTATTTGGTTTTGTGTGTGCATGATTTAATTAATAGTTAACTGCATGATTTTTTTTTGAATAACTGATTTAGGATTAATATATTCTTCTTTTTTATCATTTTTTTGCTAGCTTTCTATTTTAACCGGATTGATACCTAAATCTCCATTTCAATTGCATGATTATTAGTTAATAAATTATCTTTTGTTTAATTGAAAATAATTTTAGTTAATTTTTGCTTGCAAGTTTTAATTAATTGCATGATTAGTAATTCAATCGCATGTTAATTAGTTTAATTGCATAGGTTTAATCAATTTTCGAATTAAGTGTTAAATGGATAGTTTTTTAATATCATTCTACTTATGATCCATGTGATTCCTTTTTGGGGTGGACATTTGTAAAGAACATAAACTTGAGCTGGTTAATTGGAAAGCAAAGATGGAGATTCTTTGGTGGTTGTTTAGGAAGTTTCTAGTAAGGGACTAATTTACCAAATTTGTTAATAAGAGATGTTGAGAAACTGGACAGCTATCCATTTTTTGTTTTAAAAACATGCCAATTTTCTAATTTTAAGGGGAGGCTGGCAGATTCCCTTAATCTGTCACATTCGTATCATCTTGCACTCTCACACTCTATAAAAGGGACCCTACACTCCTCTCACACACGTTAATTTTTCTGCACATTCACTCTCATAAAAGCATAAAGGCTTAGACTAAAAAAGAAAAATTTAAAGGCTGCTCCAACTTCACTGTTTTCTGGTACATTTCTTGGGCTTAGAAGCTGCTGAAAGGGTTGTTGATTACTATTTAGCTGCTCTTGTTCAATCAAGCTATATTTGCTCTTAAGTTTGGCCTTTATTTGGTCATCTTTTCTTCTATTGTTCTTGCTAATAGTTATGTAATCTATCTATCTTGTTGGATCTTCATTATATATAGATTCAAAGATGTGATTTGTTCTTGATATGCCTATGTTTAGATTTTGTACATCAAAGATGTGTGATTTTTCTTGTTTGTTGTCAAATCCATCATCTGTTTGCTTTCTATCATGGTATATGAATTCTAGTTTGGTTGTGACTACTGATTGTCCTGTTGTAAATATCAGTAAGATAGAGCTATTTGGTTTCAAGTTGAAAATGATCTAGTGCAAGTTTAGTTCATGAATGAAACAAGTTTGATTGGTATATTAGCATCTACAACTTTTTTTTAAAAGATGAATCCGAGTGTGAGTTATTTGCTTTCAGGGATCTAATTAAAAATGAATGTAGTTCTGAAGTTTGTAATAGTTTTAGTAGCAATATGAGCACGATTTGAATTAGTGGCATGGAATTAGCTTACAAGCAATAGTATGACTAACTTCTAGTGTATTGAAGTTCAGATGGTTTGAGTTGTTGGGGTTTGGCCACCAGTTGATCAAACTCATTCAATTAACATACTGAACCCACAATGTTGATTCGATCGATTCTGCTGTTGCACAATCAAGGAGGCAGCGTACAACTATATTTGTCTTTTGAACTTTTTTTAGGCCAAGATTATGAAGTCAGTTGTAGAGTACCCATTCGATGTCAAGATTTGTATTAAGTTGTTTTGTTGAAATACATAGGTTTAACTTTAATAAACAGTACATTGTCGTAATTTTATTTATTGTAGAGAAGAAGGTGTCATAAATTAACTCTATGATGTTCATGCATACTCTATAGCTCATAATGTCACTCATTTTCCTTTTGGTTTCTTCTCAAGTATTTGAAACCCTCATTTGGGGAGTGGAATGTTCGTTCAAGGCCAGACTTCAAATGGAAGTCAGAAAATGGAAGGTCTCATATGAATGCGCTTCATGTGAAAGCCCATTTGGACATCATTCATCCTTGCATTATTTTAGTTATTGATTAAGTGACAAAACTTTTTATATATATAGATTAAGGCTATGGGCTCCACGCTTAGCCCATGTCTGTTATCAGATTTCCTTGTGAGACATAGTAGTCGGCCCCAAAAAATAGTTTTTAACACCTTGAGATTCATTTATGCTAATTCTCTTTAAATAAATTTTACATTTCATCCACAATTGACTTCCATAACTCATGGCCTTGCAATAATCTCAAAGTAGTTTTAGGAAGAAATGATTAAATACCGTAGTTTGCTTTAGGCGCATAATTAAATCATCACAACTACGGGTACGGTTCCCGTGACGTAGTTGTGATATGTAATTTCCCAAATTCGGGTGCACATTTCATGTGACTCAACTATAACTTTACATAATAATAAAATTAACATGTTGTGAATTGCGGGCGCGTTTCATATGGCGCGATTCGCAATGTGTACAAAAATAGTTAAGAGCGCGCCATCGCAACTTATCTGAATAAATTCTATAAGTAAAAGTGGTTAAAAGTCAAAAATGCACAATATGGTTTCAAATATGTATTAAATCAGATAATTAGACTAATTTTTAATAGTTGAGCGACCGTGCTAAAATTACGAAACTCAGGAGTGCCTCACACCTTATCCCGGTTAACAGAATTCCTTACCCGGTCTTCTATGTTTCGCAGACTGTAAAACAGAGTCGAATTTCCTCGATTAGGGATATTTAAAATAAATCAGTGACTTGGGACACCCTAAGTTATTTCAAATGGCGACTCTGAAATAAATAAATAATCTCATTTTGATTAATATCACTTTAATTGAAAAAAGGAGGTGTGACAACTCTGGCGACTCTGCTGGGGATCGTACTCAGAATCTCTGGTTCAGGTTTCAAAATTCGAGCTTAGAATAACATTTATAGTTGGCTTTTATTTATTATATAATTTTATTACATCTTTGAGCCTAATGTGCTAAATGCCGCCTTTTACCGCTTTGATATTGTTTGAATTGTATCTATATATAAATTGTTATGAAACTCTTCTTCTCTCTGAGTCTTCTAAATCTTCTGGGAAGTGCATGCTGGCGTGACTTCTTTTCTATTAGTGTCATACCCTAATTTAGAACAAGGATATGATTAGTTACAAAGCCGAATGGCCTTTTGGTTACCGGTACGTTGCCCCTCCCCCCCCCCCCCCCCCCCCCCCCCCCCCCCCCCCCCCCCCTTCTCTCAATTACTGTGGATCAAACAGCAGTAGATGGACTTTGGTATTGAAGTTGGTTGCATTCCTATTTTCTGTGATAACACTAGTTCCATTAGTATGACTAAGAACCTAGTTCATCATAAGATAACTAAGCACATAGATGTTAGGCACCATATTTTGAGGGACAACTATGAGAAACGACTGATTACTACAGAATTTTGTGCTATTGATAAACAGATTGCTGACATATTTACAAAAACAATGGGTAGAGAAAGATTTGAAAGGAATAGGTTAGAAATAGGGATGATTAAGATCACCTAACGAAACCAGTTCAGAATGCACAATTAAAAAAACGAGAATTTTGTTTTGGTTAGGAAATCTGGAATGTATGTCACTATCTAGATTAATCTTTTCTCAGTCTCATACTGTAAATAGTATACTCATGTGCCATGTATTGATATGACTCACTGATCTCNCCTCATTCTGGTTCCCCAATCGGTACATTTGTTTGCATCACGTGCATTTGACTTTGGGAACTCAACACAGGGGTTGAGTCCATTAGGACATGGGTACCCAATCTAAAAAACCATCCTGATGCATTTTACGTGCTACTTGTGCATTATTTTTTTCGGCTTGCATGTTGACCGGCTTCTAGAATATGGAAAGAAAATCGAGAAAAACCAAGAGTGAGGTAGGAGAGAAAATCACCCGGTTCTGAAAATTCCGGTATTCAAAAATTTCAAAACTTTGCCAAAATTTTAAGAAAAAAATAAAGAAAGTCATTTTTTAAATAATTCATATTTTCGTGTTGTGTCAAAACTTATCGAACTATACGGGTTTTATTCTCACCGGATGTGAGATATATAGGAAACCCTCATAAATAAAGCTAGGTGAGTCCATTTTTGTCCGAATAGCCAGAAATGTCCCGACAGGATATCGGAAGGCCATTTTTGCAAGAATAGCCGCCTATGATCCTTTTTATAATTTTGGCCACTTAGAAAACACAGCCCTAAAATCTTCCCATTCAAAGTACTGAAGGGCCATATTTGCAAAAGTAGCTGTGATCTGTTTTAAGTTGCATTTTGCAAAAAAAATAATATTTTCATTCTGAGTTTTTAAACAAAATTCACATGTTTTAACCTGGTCACCCTAATTTGAAAATGTACAGAATGAGCACTATTCAGAATTTACCGGTGAAGGTTATGGATCAGATTCCACTAGCACTCCACATGTGGTGGGAGGACTTGGGAAAACAAGGACGAGACGGGGATAATCAATACCTGGGGGCACTCACTGGACTATTGAAAATTCAACCTAGAAGTGATCTGATAGAGGCACTAGTGGCATTCTGGGACCCCACTCACAATATCTTGCACTTCTCAGATTTTGAGCTTACACCTACTTTGGAAGGAATGGCGGGTTATGCCGAGAGTACGGAGGGATTAAGACACAAGTACCTGGCATCCCCATGGACAGTTACTCCCCACAAGTTTCTAGACTTACTGAAAATAAACAGACAAATCAACATTGAGAGTCTAGCAGTGGGAACCTCCACTTTTCACTTTCTATACCAGCGGTATGGACACTTAAGGGGATTCGAGGACCCAGAAAATGGACTCTGCAGTAAAGGAAACAGGTCAAAGTAGGAAACGCATAGATGTTTTGCCTTCATGGTGGCATTCTTAGGTCTTTTGGTATTTTCAAGGGAAGACAAGCATATTGATTTGCGTGTATCAAGAGTTGCTCACGTTTTGACTACTCAGGCTAAGAGTACCCTCGCGCCCATGATGCCCATGATTATATTAGATATATTCTGAGCCCTGACATCCTGTAAGACCGGGGCCAGATTTTTTAGGGGTGTAATCTGTTGTTGCAAATGTGAATTATCGAGCACCTTTATCACCATCCCCAATACATGAACTACAGTTCTACAGGGGAAAACTACATTGAAGAGTGTGGTACACGAGTGAACGGAATCAAAACGCCAGAAGGGGTCCAAAATTGGATCACCCGCCTGTATTCCATAACCGCAGATCAGATAGAATGGACACTAGGTTGGCTCCCTGTTGATGATATCATTTATATGCCTATCATTGGTCCCTACTTCCTTCTAATGAGTCTCTGAAGCATCCAGCCCTATGCCCCGTACCGAGTTTTGAGACAACTTGGAAGATGCCAAACAGTTCCTAGAGATGAAGATGTTAGTACTCATGTGGTTGAAATCCGATTCGATGCCCAATTTCCTGAAGAAGTGGTTTGCTAAATTTGGAGCGAATGCCAGTATTTGGGAGTAAACACCCGAGTAAGTGATTTGTCCAAGGGTGAGTTCTTGCCTGGTTATGTTGCTTGGTATGGAAAGAGAGTCGCAAAAAATGATGAATCTGAAAGGCCGACTAAAAGACCCCAAATCCAAGAATTTTATCGATGCATCGCAGGAACAATGGGCTTGGTTAGCTAAAGAGAACCAATACCGGACCTCCATAAGCAAACTAGAAGATCAAATCTGGAATATCAAATTTGATAGTAGTTTCCAGACTGCTGAGGATGAAGGAGAAAAGAAGTGGTTGGCTTGGGAAAATGAAGCCCTCCGAGCTCAGATTCGAAAGATGAAAATAGCCCCCGAGACCCCAGTATAAAGCGAAAAAGATAAAAAAAAACTCTTAAGTAATCTGAGGCAAAAAGTGCATGATTATAAGGCCAACCTGACAAAGGTCGAGAAAAACTTGTTGAAGGCTCAAGCAAAGTTGGCAAAAGGTGCGGAAGAACGGACAAGGTTTGATCACCAACTGAAGCAGAGATACGATAAAGAAGTCACAATTTTAAGGAAGAAGCTGGCCATCCTTGAAAATGAAATAGATCACCAGACAAAGGACTTCAAAATAGAAAGAGAGCATTGCTACGCATATATTTGCCAATTAGAAGAAGGCATGCAATAATTGTAGGGCCAAAACAACACGACCATGCAGGTGTTGGAGGCCCGGAAACAGCAAATTAGACACCTACTTCAAGAAAAGGGTGTCATTAGAATAGGATCAAAGAAATAGTTGATTATGTTGCAATGAAGCTCCATGAATGTGAAGATATGACCAGATCCAAGTTCTTTGCTTCCGTGATGACATTTGTTCGCCAGGTGATGGCTGATCTGGAACACCTTCAGGAAGAGATTGCATGCAGGTCCGCATCGAGACCGACTGATGTCCTGCGGCCCCCCAAAATAGCATTGGAGGCTCTTATGTATTCATGTTTTTCGGTTCTTGAGTCTGTATTTTACTTGAGTCTGTACATTGTCTGTTTTGAGTCTGTATGTTTTTGTCCTGTTTTGAGACTGTATATTTTTGTCCTGTTTTGAGTATGTATGTTTTGTCCTATTTTTTGTCTGTATGTTTCTTTTAATCATCAGTATTTCGAGTCTTTGTAATAGAAAAACCCCAAAAATATCTTTTTATTATTAATGAAATATTGAAAGAACCCAAAAGATTTCTTTACTTTCATTTTGCATCTATTCCTATGAACTACGTAATCATCTGATTCATGCGACATCATGATATGTAGGCATCCCCATCAGATTCGATCATAGCCATAAATAAATTGAGTGAAAGAAATCAAAAAAAAAGAGAGAAAATTGAGTGAAAAAGAAAGAAAAGAGTAACAAAAATAACAGAGATAGGAAAGAGCGAAAACAAGAGATAAATTAAGATGTGAAAGATGCAAAAAATAAAAAAGAAGAGGAAAACAAGGAAGATAAAAGGAGAGTGGAAAGGAAAGAAAAGAAGTACAGAGTGAAAGGGGACATTTAATGGACGGGATGAAATACGCAACCGTTCAAACACAGGGTAGAAGCATTTAACTATTTAGGTGCACTGCATCCCAACGTGTGATTTTCTATCTATTAAATTCTTGAAACTAACAAGGTTGTTGGGTGTGCATGAGTCCAGGAAGGTGGTTAGTTTGTTGGCATTCTGGCAACAGTGGCGTACGCAGAATGTTTCATAAGCGGTGTCACTATTTTTAGCAATAGGCCTGCCTGTAAAAGTCAAAAAAATTGTGGAGCCAAGGGAGTTTGAACCCAAGACCTCTTACATCAAATTTGAAGCTATCAACCACTAGACTATCGAGTTGTTTTGATGCAAGTGGTGTCACTTTTAATGATTTTATCTTGTATTTCTGTTTTACTTATCATTTTTATATACATATGTAGTATAATTTTTCGACGAAGTGGTGTCCCGTGACACCGCTTGGGTCCATGTACATCCGCCCTGCTATCAAGTCATCCATACAATACCAGGTCAAAGCGCAAGGCAGTCATGGATAGCAAAGAATTGGACACAAATGTTGTTGATCCACCGAGGGAGATTGTGGAATCAAAGTCTGAATTGAAAGAAGAGGTCCATAGGTTGAAGCATCAAATGGCAGAAATGTATCAAGCTTGGATCATGGGGCATCCTCCACCTTTATTCCCCATTAAATACACAAAAAAAATCCTAATTTCATCCCACCACTGTCACAAATCTAGGCTCCCACTACCGTTGATCTTTCCCCTCAACATGCACCAGGCTTTACTCCTTACCACCACTACCCTGGCACCTCGTCCCAAACATTTCATGCTCCAGCAGCCAAAACAACCTCATACCCTGCTCCTGTTTTTGTAGCCCCTCCACAAGCTATCCTCCATCAATCTTCTAGTGAACCTGCATTCAAAGTTCCAAATGCTCAATACTATACTCCAAAACCAACTTTCAAGGTCGAGGATCATTATTGTTATACCTCTCACTTTGAGCTTCCCGTTGAAACCGAGAAGCCAACTAAGAAAGTGGAGCAAGATGAGATATTCGGGGAAGTTAAAAGGTTAGAGAAATCTTTGAGAAACATGCAAGGGATAGGAAGCCAAGTAAGTGTGACTTACAAGGACTTGTGCTTGTTCCCTGACGTACAACTGCCTGCCTGGTTCAAGAACCTATGTTTGACCTATACGATGGACACGGAGATCCTGTGGCCCATTTGAGAGGTTTTTGCAGTAAGATGAGAGGTGCCGGTGGGAAGGATGAATTATTAATGGCGTATTTCAGTAAGAGTCTGAGCAGGGCAGCTCTGGAATGGTACAATCGCTGAGACGCTAGCAGGTGGTACACATGGGACAATTTGGCTCAGGCCTTTGCTCAACACTTCCAGTACAACATAGACATTATCTCGGATCGCCTATCCCTGACCAAGATAGAAAACAAGCCTAAAGCTTTAAGGAATACGGGTTTAGATAGAGAGAGAAAGCTACACGGGTCAATCCTCCAATGGAAGAAGATGAGATTGTCGATTACTTTCTTCAAGCCCTAGAGCCTACTTACTTTGGCCATTTGGTCTCAGCCATAGGTAAGCCCTTCAACGATGTGGTAAAGATGGGAGGAATGATGGAAGAGGGACTCAAGTCAAGCAAGATTATGAGCTACTCCTCCATAAAAGCAAACACACAGGCAATTCAAAGTGGCACAGGAAGCTTGTTAGGAAAAAAGAATAAGGATGATGTCACTATGGTTGTCTCTGAATCATAGGATGGCCTGAGGGGTTCGCCTCACCAGTATACTCAGCCTCGACCTCGATCCCAACCCCAAGCCTATACCCGAGCTCCATATAATACATCCCAACATTGTTTCCCACCACAAGACCCTTAATACTCAGTCAGATGACCTCAATAGCATGTTCACCATGCACAATCATATGCTCAACCCTTTTCCTTACCCGCAATGGCGTGCTCCTACTCCAAAAAATACGTATCACCCCCATAATCCTACCAAAACCCTACTGATACAAACTTTCGACCTAGGCCAGATTATAGGAGAGAAAGGAAGCAGCAGAAAGAAACCTGCACCCAGCTTGGAGAGTCCTATGATAGTTTGTTTCAAAGGTTGAGGCAATTAGACGTCTTGAGGCTGATTGAGTCAAAGATACCAAATCCCCCTCCAAAGAACCTTGATTATTCTCTTAGATGTGCATATTGTTCTGATGCCCCAGGGCACGACACAAAGAAGGGTTGGTATTTGAAGAGGGTGATCCAAGAGCTTACTGATACAAATCAAATTATAGTCCAGAGCCCGGATGCGCCAAACACCAACCAAAATCCTTTGCCAGCCCATGCAAAGACACACATGACTGAAATAGTTCGTAAGGATAGGGAGTCCAAGAATTCTTACAAGTCCGTTATGATGATTTGTGCTAGTGAAAGTAACTCAGTTTAGGCTCCAGATTCTAAAAAAGCAATGCCCTTGATAGTTGAAGGGGTGAAGGAGAAGCTAAGCATGCTTAACGTCAAGCAACCTGTGTTGGTGTGAAAGGGCCTTCGAAGGATATTGGGGAAAGTTAGGAAAAGCCAAAGGTGGTTGTGTCAGGAATCCCGAACAAGCCTATTGTAGTCGTGAAGAGGGCCCGTATTACCCCTGTTGTTATTTATCCAGTGACCCAGTTGCCGATGGTTGATATAAAGGCTGTCCCATGGAATTGCAAACAGGTGATAGTGACATATAAAGGGAAAAAAGTAGAGGAAGAAGTCAATGAAACTGGAGGACTGACTCGTTCTGGGAGATGTTTTACCCCAGAGGAATTGAGGAAAGCCAAGCCATTCAAGGATAGCCAAATACAAGTAAAGAAGCCGGTCATCGAAGAAGAGGCTGAGGAGTTCCTAAAAAAGATGAAAGTGCAAGATTATTCCATTGTAGAGCAGTTAAGGAAAACACCAGCTCAGATCTCTCTTTTGTCTTTGCTGATACATTTAGATGAACATCACAGAGCCCTGATAAAGATTTTGAATGAGACACATGTTCCTGATAAGATCACGGTGATCACTTGAAAATTATTGCTAACAAGATCTTTGAAGAAAAAAGGATCACTTTCTCACATGATGAACTTCCTATGGAGGGTACAGAACACAATCGAGCTCTTTATCTCATAGTAAAGTGCGAGGATTCTGTTGTCTCAAGGGTGCTATTTGATAACGGCTCTAGTGTAAATATTTGCCCCTTGTCCACTTTGCAAAAGTTGAAGATCGGCACTGAAAGAATCAATATAAACAATGTATGTGTTTGAGGCATTGACGGAGGAGGGAAAGATATTGTTGGTAATATAATGCTCGAATTGTCAATAGGGCCAGTTGAGTTCACTCTGGAATTTCAAGTGTTAGATATGGCTGTCTCCTACAACTTGTTGTTGGGAAGGCCCTGGATACATGCTGCTAAGGCAGACCCGTCCTCTCTGCGTCAATTGGTAAATTTCGAATGGGACAGGCAGGAAATAGTTGTGCATAGTGATGAGAACTTATCTGCTTACAAAGACACAACTGTTCCATTTATTGAAGTTGAAGATGATAAAGGGCCTTGGGTCTACCAAACTTTTGAAATGGTGTTTATTGAGAAGATTCCTGAGGGAGAATTCATTCCAGGTCAGAAGCTACCCTCCGTGTTAGTCATGGTATCAAATGAAATGTTGAAGAATTGTTTTGTGCCGGGCAAAGGTCTGGGTTCATCTCTACAAGGTATTGTGCATCCAGTGTGTCCACATGAAAGTTTTGGCACATTTAGTTTGGGATTCGCATCCACAGAGAAAGATGTGAAAAGGGCTAAAAATTTGAAACAGAAAGTATGGTCACTCCCTAAGCCTGTTCCACACATCTCCAAGTCTTTTTTCAAGCAGGGGCCGCAAAACGTCTAATATCATCAATCCTGAAACCTATGGTTGATTTTGATAAAGATTTGATCAAGAGGTTTCAGAGTCTGTTTGATAAGGTTAATATAGTGGAAATTGGAGAAGGTTCCAGTAACATAGATATGTAGCTCGTTGGGTCAAATGTGAAGCTTAGCAATTGGAAAGCTACTCCTCTCCCCACCCGGAAGTAGCTTTGGTAGTTTGCTTTGTTTTCCCTTCTGTTATCTAGGTTATTCTAGGGTTGTAATCCAAATTTTTATTTTTTGCTTGTTTTGATGAACAAACCCTTCTATCCTTTTATTTTTAATGAAATACAATTTTTCATTTTCCATTATTCCTGATAGTGTTTCATTTTCATTTTTCTTTTGTACAGTTCTTTTATATCGGTTTCAATGACATGACATGCATAAGAAATTTTCAGCCAAGTCTTAAAAGCCAATCTAAATACTAATCCAAGAAGTAGAGTGCGATGATTAAATAGAATATGATAAAGAAGCAGCACTTGAGGAAATCAGTAAAGAACCAAAACACTTTAAAGAAAAACCCAAGCCTAATTTGAATGAAACTGAAGCAATCAATTTAGGAGATTAGGATAATGTTAGGGAAACCAAGATAAGTGTGCATCTGGAACCGCAAATCAAAGAAGAAATAATCAAAGAACTATTTGAATACAAAGATGTCTTTGCATGGTCGTATGATGATATGCCGGGTTTGAGCACTGATTTGGTAGTTCATAAATTTCCAATTGATCCTGCATTCCCTCCTGTCAAGCAAAAGTTAAGAAATTTCAAGATTGACATGAGTGTGAAGATTAAAGAAGAAATCACAAAGAAAATTAGGGCAAAAGTCATTCGAGTCAGTCAATACTTGGTTAGCTAATATTGTGCCAATACCAAAAAAGGATGGTAAGACGAGGGTATGTGTTGACTATCATGATCTCAACTAGGTGAGCCCAAAGTATAACTTTCCATTGCCAAATTTTCATATTCTGATCGATAACTGTGCCAAGCATGAGACCAGGTCTTTTGTGGATTGTTACGTGGGCTATCACCAGATCCTGATGGATGAGGAAGATATAAAAAAAGATAGCATTTATCACGCCATAGGGGACATATTGCTACCGGTTAATGCCATTTGCTTTGAAGAATGTTGGGGCAACTTACATGAGGGTAATGACTATAATATTTCATGATATGATATACAAGGAGATTGAGGTTTACGTAGACCATGTGATCATATAGTCAAAGAAGCAGTCCGACCATGTCGAGGACTTGAGAAAGTTTTTCCAAAGGCTCCATAGGTACAACCTCAAGCTTAATTCGGCAAAATATGCATTTGGTGTCCCGTCCGGGAAACTATTAGGATTCATAGTCAATTGATGCGGTATTGAGTTGGATCCGTCAAAGATCAAAGCCATCCAAGAATTACCACTGCCAAAGAATAAAACCGAGGTGATGAGCCTGCTCGGACGGTTAAACTACATCACCAGGTTTATTGCTCAACTCATGACAACTTATGAGCCTATCTTTAAGTTGCTGAAAAAGATGTTGCATTAAGTGGACTGATAAGTGTCACGAAGTATGTGATAAGATCAAGAGGTACCTGTCAAACCTACCTGTGCTAGTCCTGTCGGAGCCTGTGAGACCTTTAATTCTCTATTTGGCGATCCTGGATAATTCTTTTGGTTGCGTGTTGGGTCAACACGACATCACGAGAAAGAAGGAGAAAGCCATTTATTATCTCAGCAAGAAGTTCACTCCTTATGAGGTTCAGTATACTCTTCTTGAAAGGGCATGTTGCGCCCTGACTTGTGTGGCACAAAAGCTGAAGCATTATCTGTCGTCATACACTATTTACCTCATTTCTCGTATGGATCCTCTAAAGTATATCTTTAAGAAGCCTATGCCCACAGGAAGACTTGCGAAGTGGCAGATTTTACTCACAGAGTTTGACATCATCTATGTAACTCTGACCACGATGAAAGCCCAAGCCTTGGCCGAGAATCTGGTGGATGAAGAATATGAGACACTGAAGACTTATTTTCCTGATGAAGAAGTGATGTGTGTTGACAAGGTTGATCATAATGAAAAGCCAGGTTGGAAGCTCTTTTTTGATGGAGCTGCTAACATGAAAGGTGTCGGAATAGGAGTTGTGCCCATTTCTAAAACAGGGCATCACCACCCATAATAGCTCAACTTCAATTTCATTGCACCAACAACATAGCTGAGTACGAAGCATGCATTCTAGGTTTGAGGCTAGCTGTAGACATGAGAGTTCAAAAAATATTAGTTCTGGGAGATTCAGATTTGTTGGTCCACCAGATTCAAGGAGAATGGAAAACCCCGGGACTTGAAGCTCATACCCTATCGACAGTGTCTACGTGATCTTTGTAAACGATTTAGGTTAATAGAATTCAGGCATTTTCCCAAGATCCATAATGAGGTTGTCGACGCCTTGGCTACTTTGGCATTAATGTTACACCATCCGGATAAGACTTACGTCGACCCCGTACATATTCAAGTTCGTGATCAGCATGCTTATTGTAATGTGGATGGTGATTTGATTCATTCTCCACCATCAACTCAGGGGTATATCAAGGAATACATCAACTCAGGGGTATATTCGGTACATGCCACAGGTGATCAAAAGAGAACCATTCAACGTCTTGCTAGTGGATTTTTCTTATGTAAGGGGATCTTGTACAAGAGGACTCCAGATCTAGGATTACTAAGGTGTATAGATGCTAAAAAAGCTTCGACTATCATGGCCGAAGTGCATTCTAGAGTTTGCGAGCCGCATATGAGCGGGTATGTCTTGGCAATGAAGATTCTTCGAGCAGGTTATTATTGGCTCGCCATGGAACGAGATTGCATCAGCTTTGTTCATAAGTGTTATCAATGCCAGGCGCACGGTGATTTGATTCATTCTCTGCCATCTGAATTGCACACTATGCATGCACCTTGGCCTTTGTTGCTTGTGGCATGGATATCATCAGATCAATTGTGCCGACAGCATCAAATGGGCATAGGTTTATTCTAGTGGCCATTGATTACTTCACCAAGTGGGTCGAAGCTGTAACTTTGAAGTCCGTGACCTAGAAGGCAGTGGTAGATTTTGTTCATTCAAATATCATTTGTCGGTTCGAAATTCCTAAGGTAATCATCATAGACATTGTTGCTAATCTCAATAGTCATTTGATGAAAGAGGTATTCCAACAGTTTAAGATTATGCATCGAAACTCCACTCCATATCGTCCTAAGGCAAACAGAGTTGTTAAGGCTGCTAGCAAGAACATAAAGAAGATACTTCGTAAAATGGTGCAAGGTTCTTAGCAATGGCATGAAAAGTTGCCTTTTACTTTACTAGGTTATAGCACTACTGTTTGCTTTTCAGTAGGTGCAACTCTTTATTTGCTGGTATATGGAACTGAGGCAGTCATACCTGCAGAAGTTGAGATTATATCCCTACAGATTGTTATAGAAGCTAAAATTGATGATGATGAATGAGTCAAAACCCGGCTACAGTAACTGAGTTTGATTGATGAGAAAAGATTTAGCAACAGTATGTCATGGTCAATTGTATCATAAGAGAATGGCAAGAGCATACAACAAGAAGGTGTGTTCCTGGAAATTCGAAGTAGGCCAATTGGTATGAAACACATCCTTCCACATCAGGCTGAAGCTAAAGGACAAGGGTCGTTCATTGTGACAAGAGTGTTGCCCAATGGTGCTTTGTATTTAATAGACATTGAAGGTAAATATGTAGATATGGCTGTCAAGAGATATTATGTATAATTTCTTTGCTAATCTTCACTTGCATTATTTGTATTTGGCATGTTTCAAATTTGGAATGGCGAAGACATTTTATTCTACTACCCAAACACTGTTATCTTTTGTCATCCGTTTTGAGCCTTATTTGTTTTCTTTCATACCCCACTTTTGGAATTAGAAGTAGGGTAAAAAAATGGAAAAGGAAAACAAAAGAAAAACCAAGGGAGAAAAGAAAAGAAAGAAAGCAAATAGAAAATAAAGTAAAAGAAAAATAAAAATAAAAGAATAAAACACGGAAAAAAGAAAACAAAAAAGGAAAAGAAAATAAAGAGAAAAAAAAAGCACAAAAACAAAATAACTTTCAGTTTGAATTACGTTCGACTTGATTCCTTTTAAGGATACGTAGGCAGCCTTACTCTGAGGTTAGGTCCCATCAAAATAAAAATCCAAAATTCCCCAGACTCAAAGAAACTGGGGCAGAAGTTTTAGTTTTGCAAAAGGTCTGATTCCAAAAGTTGTAATTTTGAATCCTTTCAGCTTAAATTATTTTGAGCCTTCATGCCACCCTTTCTTTCTAACCCTGTCCAAAAGCCTACACTACGGTCCAAAGAAAGACCTTTCGATCAATCTTTAGGGATGCCAAGACAAGCAAGATAGAGGTATGACTTACATCATAGGTAACACTTGGTTCATGGGCGCAAGGAAAAATGAATAAAATGAGAGTCTTATCGGTGAAAACCCTCACGGGCATTATAAGGCGATGGTAGCAGAGAGAAAATTTAAAATGAGAGAGTCTTATTGGTGAAAACTCGAGCACCTAAAGCGATGGTGAGCAGATAGAAAATTTAAAATGAGGGAGTCTTATTGGTGAAAACCCTCGCAAGAACCATAAGGCGACAGCGGGTTGAGAGATGAACAAATGAGAGAGGCTTGTTGGTGAAAATCCTTGAGTAAGGTTCGTAACTTTATAGAGATATCATATCATTGAAAGCCGACTTCGAAGTATAAAAGCATGGCACGAATTGGAAATATGATTGATTGGACGGATTAGGGTGATCAAATCAAAATACATGCCATAAACATTGGAGCCAGCTGCTTTACTCAAATAAGTCTCTTATCCACCCCTTCTTCAAATAGTCATCTTTGTTCGATTTTTTTAATTGCACGAAGCAAATTTCGGCCAAGAACATCACAAGTGACATGATTTAGAAGGAGCAATGCGGTGATAACTGAAGTTTCAGTCATCAAGTGACTCTTGAATTTTGAGAAAATGCAAAGGTTCAACAAATGAAAATGCAATACAACAAGTGAGTGTAGGGGATTCGGTTCATTTAGAGGTTGTGTGGTCGAGGATAGTTCAGAAGGTCAAACAAGTCTTTGTTAGCCCAAAGAAGCTAATCAAATGTAGCATGCCTAGGCAGAAGCAGATACATTCAGCAAGGATGTCACAAACTAATTGCGTTTTCAATTTGAAGAGATTTTCTTTGCTTGAAACAGGGCAAGAAATTTTGTTTGCTCTGCAAGAATCCTCCATGAGGAAAGCATGTTCTAGAAAATTTTCTTTATTTGTCTGTTTTGATGTAATTGCAGGCGCCCACCTGGAAAATGAGGAAATTCGTTTCAGTTTCAAGTTAGTGCAGGCACCCACCTGGAGAACGAGTGAGTTTATTTCAAGTTTTAAGTCAGTGGCAGCCGCCCACCTAGAGAACGACAGAATTCATTTCAGTTTCAAGTTAGTGCAGGCACCCACCTGGAGAACGAGGGAGTTTATTTCAAGTTTTAAGTCAGTGGCAGGCGCCCACCTGGAGAACGAGGGAATTTATTTCAAGTTTTAAGTTAGTTGCAGGCGCCCACCTGGAGAATGAGGGAATTTATTTCAAGTTTTAAGTCAGTTGTAGGAGCCCACCTGGAGAACGAGGGAATTCATTTCAAGTTTTAAGTTAGTGGCAGGCGCCCACCTAGAGAATGAGGGGATTTATTTCAAGTTTCCAGTTAGGAACAGGTGCCCACCTAGAGAATAACATAATTCATTTCAAGTTTCAAGTCAGTTGCAGGCACCCACCTGGAGGACAAGGAAATTCTTTTATAATTATTTCAGATTGCAAGTCAGTAGAAGGCACCCACCTGGAGAACGAGAGAGTTTATTTCAAGTTTTAAGTCAGTGGCAGGTACCCACCTAAAGAACGAGGGAATTAATTTCAAGTTTTAAGTCAGTTGCAGGTGCCCACTTGGAGAACGAGGGAATTTATTTCAAGTCTCAAGTTAGTAACAGGCGCCCACCTAGAGAATGAGGGAATTCATTTCAAGTTTCAAGTTAGTAACATGCGCCCACCTGGAGAATGAGGGAATTCATTTCAAGTCTCAAGTTAGTAATAGGCGCCCACCTGAAGAATAAGGGAACTCATTTCAAGTCTCAAGTTAGTAACATGCTCCCACCTGGAGAATGAGAGAATTCATTTCAAGTCTCAAGTTAGTAACAGGCGCCCACATAGAGAATGAGAGAATTCATTTCAAGTTTCAAGTTAGTAATAGGCGCCCACCTGGAGAATGAGGAAATTCATTTCATGTCTCAAGTTAGTGTAGGAGCCCACCTGGAGAACGAGGGAATTCATCTCAAGTTTCAAGTTAGTGCAGGTGCCCACCTGGAGAACAATGGAATTCATTTCAAATGTTAAGTCAGTTGCAGGCGCCCACCTGGAGAACAAGGGAATTTATTTCAAGTTTCAAGTTAGTAACAGGCACCCACCTGGAGAATGAGAGAATTCTTTTCAAAGTTAATTCAATTTTCAAGTCAATGGCAGGCACTCACCTGGAGAATGAGGGAATTTATTTCAAGTTTCTAGATAGCAGCAGGTGCCTACCTGGAGAATGAGGGAAGTCATTTCAAGTTTCAAGTCATTAGTAGGCTCCCACTTAGAGAATGAGGGAATTCATTTCAGAGCCAAGTTCAAGTTCAAATCAACAGCAGGAGCCCGCCTGAAGAATAGGGTCAATTCAAGTTAGAAGTAGCAGAACCTCGCCTCCAGAATGGGAGTTGACAGTTCGAGATGCACAATAGGACTATAGAAGATTCAAGATCAAGCTTTTGAAGACTTATAGATCAGAATCTTGTAACTCATAGCTGATAGGCTTGTTTAGTTTCTTTACGTCTTGATTTTGGTGTAATAAGGAGTTCAGCAAGCAGTAGCAGCAGCAACAGTAGTGAAATCATAGCTTCTCTGTAGTCCCAGCTACTAAAATTTCCAGAACTACACTCACCTGATTCCTTTATAGCCAAGGATATGTAGGCAACCTCTGAAGCATGGTTTGGTCAAAATTTTCCAAAATGCTTCCCATGGAGTATCCAACGGGAAAAAATTGCTCGTAATTGCTCACTTTATCTTTGCCCGAAAACTCTTCATATTTTCGAGCAAAGAGGGGCAGTTGTGAGCTCGTGATTTTTCCCGACTAAAAATACTCCTACAAAATTCACAAAAAATAGATTTGTCTAATTATTTTAATTTTTATAGAATTATTAGAAATTTCTTGTTAATTGTTGTTTGCATTTGGTTGCATATTTAATATATTAAAATTATCAGAAATTACAACAAAAATGTCAAAAAATTCATACATTGCATTTTAGATTTTTATTTACATTTTTAGGATTTAAGTTATTTTTTAATTGCATCATTAAACAAAAATCACAACAACAACAACAAAAAAATAATGGTCATTTTTATATTTTTAGCTTTTAGTTTTAAATTAGTAATTTTCTTTCATTAGTTTTAAGTTAATTAATTATTAAAATGGTAGAAATAGATAATTAATTTCAACCCCCCCCCCCCATCTCTCATCTCTCATCTCTCATCTCTCACTCCCTCAAAACCTTAGCCGCCCTAGAAATCATCGCCGGCGGCCACCTCCAAACAATCCTAAAATAACACCCCATGATCCCCACACTTCCATAATCCATAATCCCCTACCAATTTCCCCAAAATCCCCCACCAAACTTCTCTAATTTCGGATCTAAAGAAAAAAAAAAGAAAAAAAAATAGAAACCCTAGTTTACTTTACTCTTTTTGATCTTTTTGAGTTTCAAGACTCGATTTGAGCCAAAACTTATACGAATTGATTGTTCTTAGCGAGAACAATTGATTGGTGTCCTTTTTGGTTCATTTCGAGGGCGTTCAAGTTCGATGTTCGACCAAAATCCGTCGGAAAGATCTTTCTTGCTATGTTTAGGTAATTTTTCCATTTCTTTTCTCTTCCTTCATGAGTTTTAATCTGCTCTTCTTACTTTTTACCATATTAAGATTTAATGTTATTTGATTCTGTGTGTGCATGATTTAATTAATAGTTAATTGCATGATTTTTTGTTTGAATAATTGATTTAGGATTAATATCTTCTTCTTTTTTTTTTTTTTTTTTTTTTTTTTTTTTTTTTTTGGCTGGCTTTCTGTTTTAACAGGATTGATACCTAAATATCCATTTTAATTGCATGATCATTTAAAGTAGTTAATAGATTGTTTTTTATTTAGTTGAAAACAATTTTAGTTAATTTTTGCTTGCATGTTTTAATTAATTGCATGATTAGTAATTCAATCACATGTTAACTATTTTAATTGCATAGGTTTAATCAATTTTCAAATTAAGTGTTAAATGGTTGGTTTTTGCATGTCATTCTACTTATGACCCGTGTGATTCCTCTTTGGGGTGGCTATTTATAAAGAACATAAACTTGAGGGGGTTAATTGGAAAGCAAAGATAGGGATTCTTAGGTGGTTGTTTGGGAAGTTTCTAGAAAGGGACTAGCTGTCCAAATTTGTTAATAAGAGATGCTAAAAAACTAGACAGCTGTCCATTTTCTGTTTTAAAAAGATGCCAATTTCCTAATTTTAAGGGGAGGCTGGCAGATTCCCTCAATCGTTCTCATTCCCTGTCATCTTGCACTCTCACACTCTATAAAAGGGACCCTACACTCCTCACACACACGTTAATTTTTTTGCACATTCACTCTCATAAAAGCATAAAGACTTAGACAGAAAAAGAGAAATTTAAAGGCTGCTCCAACTTCACTATTTTCTGGTGCATTTCCTGGGCTTATAAGTTGCTGAATCCTAGCACAACGGGTTGTTGATTACTATTTAGATGCTCTGTTTAATCAAGCTTTATTTGCTCTCAACTTTAGCCTTTATTTGGTCGTCTTTTCTTCTATTGTTCTTGCTGATAGGTATGTAATCTATATATACTGTTATACAGATTCAAAGATGTGATTTGTTCTTGCTATGCCTATGTTTAGTTTTTGTACATCAAACATGTGTGGTTTTTCTTATTTGTAGTCAAATCCATCCACTGTTTGCTTTCTATCATGGTATATGAATTCTATTTCAGTTGTGACTACTAATTGTGCTGTTGTAAATCTCAGTAAGATAGAGTTATTTGGTTTCAATTTGAAAATGATCTAGTACAAGTTTAGTTCATGAATAAAACAAGTTTGATTGGTATATTAGCATCTGCAACTTTTTTCTAAAAGATGAATCCGAGTGTGAGTTATTTGCTTTTAGGGATCTAATTGGAAATGAATGTTGTTATAAAGTCTGTAGTAGTTAAGTAGCGATATGAGCATGATTTGAATTAATGGCATGGAATTAGCTTAAAAGCAATGGTATGACTAACTTCTGGTGTATTGAAGTTCAGATGGTTTGAGTTGTTGGGGTTTGGTCACCAGTTGATCAAACTCATTCAATGAACAGACTGAACCCACAATATTGATTCGATCGATTCTGCCGTTGCACTATCAAGAAGGCAGAGTTCAACTATATTTATCTTTTGAACTTTATTTAGGCCAAGATTATGAAGTCAGTTGTAGAGTACCCATTTGATGTCAAGATTTGTACTGAGTTATTTTGTTGAAATAAAGATGTTCAATTTTAATAAATAGTACATTGTTGTAATTTTATTTGTTGTAGAGAAGAAGGTGTCTTAAATTAACTCTATGATGTTCATGCATACTCTATAGCTCATAGTGTCACTCATTTTCCTTTTGGTTTCTTCTCAAGTATTTGAAACCCTCATTTGGGGAATGGAATGTACGTTCAAGGCTAGACTTCAAATGGAAGTCAAAAAATGGAAGGTCTCATATGACTGGGCTTCATGTGAAAGCCCATTTGGACATCATTCGTCCTTGCATTATTTTAATTATTGACTAAGTGACAAACCTTTTTATATATAAAGCTTAAGGCTATAGGCTTCACGCTTAGCCGTCTATTATCAGATTTCCTTGTGAGACATAGTAGTATGCCCCAAAAAATAATTTGTAACACCTTGAGATTCATTCATTCTAATTCTCTTTAATTAAATTTTACATTTCATCCACAATTTACTTCCATAACTCATGGCCTTGCAATAATCTCAAAGTAGTTTTAGGAAGAAATGATTAAATATCGTAGTTTGCTTTAGGCGCATAATTAAATCATCACAACTACGGGTACGGTTCCCGTGACGTAGTTGTGATACGTAATTCCTAGAATTTGGGTGCACATTTCATGTGACTCAGATATAACTCCAAATAATAATAAAATTAAAATATTGTAAATTGTAGGTGCGTTTCATGTGACACGATTTGCAATGTTTACAAAAATAGTTAAGTGCACACCATCGCGACTTATCTGAATAAATTCCATAAGTATTAAAAGTGGCTAAAAGTTAAAAATGCACAATATGGTTTCAAATACGTATTAAATCAGATAATTAGGCCAATTTTTAATATTTGAGCGACCGTTCTAAAACTATGGAACTCGGGAGTACCTCACACCTTCTTCCAGGTTAACAGAATTCCTTACCCGGTCTTCTGTATTTCGTGGACTATAAAACAGAGTCAAATTTTCTCGATTTGGAATTTCAAAATAAACCGGTAACTTAGGACACCCTAAATTATTCCAAGTGACGACTCTAAAATAAATAAATAATCACATTCCGAGTAATATCACTTTAATTGGAAAAACTCCCTATTCCTCGGAAAAAGGAGGTGCGACACTTAGTTTCTGATTACAAGCTCCGACGACTCTAAGCCATTCTAAGAGTGGTTGTAGCCTTTTATATTTAGACACTGCCTAATAGGTTTGTTGCCTTTGGGACTCGAGCCTGGGTTATCCGACTTTCTTCGGGCGACAGTCACCGGGTAGGAGTAGCCCTTGGGCTCGATAGTCCCCGAATAGGAATAGCCCATGGGCTCTTAGGATCCGAAATTGAAGAAGCAAGAAAATGCGTAACAGCAAGTCGGGAACTTTCTTTCATTTATTAGTGTGTAAAGTACATGATTTAAAGCACATAAAAACTTGTATCATGGCTAAAGTGGACTATGTGGGCATGCTCATTTGACTGTTTGACCCTTACAATAAATCCTAATCACCAAGCCTTAGTTTCTAGCATACAAGGTTTTCTTTCTTTCTTTTCTAAAAACTATAATTCGAGGGTAATGGCCCCCAATATTCGGGGTCGAGCTTGAGAGGGCTCGGATACTATTAATATGAAGTGAAAGATCATTGACTCCGGTTTGAGACCGGTCTTCGAATCTAAGTTAGCATGTTTTACTGTTGCCTCGTTAAAACCCTTGCCGAAAAACCCATTTTGGGAAAAAAATCGATTTAAGGAAAAAAGAGTGTAACGCGTGCTTTCAGACCTATTAGCCACGTTCATCCTCAGCTTTTTGCCTGCAAATGTTGGTTTGATTCATAACATGATTAAAGAGTAAATGAGTCTGTACCTTAACAGTAGTACTGCTTTAAGTGTGTCGTGTTCCAGTTGTTCGGTAGTTGCACACCATTTCTGGCTTCGAGTTTGTACGAACCTTTGCCGGTAATTCTGACGACTAGATATGGCCCTTCCCAATTCAGCCCAGCTTCCCCTCACTCGATTTTTGAATGTGTAGTGTTACTTTCCTCAGCACCGAGTCCACAATCTTAAAGTGTCGGAGGTTGGCCCTTCAGTTGTAGTATCTTTTTATTTGATATTTTTGGGCGGCCAACCGTCTTTCATCTAATAGTTGCAGGCTCGTGATCATGGCATTGTCGTTTGACTCTTTCATCGAATATTGGAACTTGAGGCTCGATTCTCCCATTTCGATTGGTATTAAAGCTTCGACTCTGTAGACCAATAAAAATGGGGTGGCCCCGGTACTAGACTTTGAGGTTGTACGGCATGCCCACAGGACTTCAAGCAGGATTTCCTTCCATTTCCCTTTCGAAGTATGGTCTTGTTTATTGATTCTGTCTGTCTGTTCCCACTAGGCATCGGTCAATCTTTTTTTTAGGTTTTAAAGTATGGTCTTGTTTGTTGATTCTATATGTCTGCTCCCACTAGGGTAGTAAGGTGTTGATAGTATCTTCTTAATCCTGTGATCTTCGAAGAATTTATTTACCTTGCTGCTGATGAATTGTTTCCCATTATCGTAAACGATCCCCGTCGGTATCCCGAATCGACATATTATGTGGTCCCAAAAGAAGTCAATTACTTCTTTCTCCAGTACTTTTTCGAACGCTTGAGCTTCGACCCATTTGGAAAAACAATCGGTCATGAATACTATGAATTGAGCCTTACCGGGTGACCATGATAGTGGACCGACGATGTCCATTCCACATTTCATAAATAGCCACGGGGACAAAGCCGAGTGGAGTAGCTCTCCCGATTGATGGATTATCGGTGCGTGTCTCTAGAAGATGTCACATTTTTGTACAAAGTGCTTTGCATCCTTCCTCTAATCCAAAGTTAAGATCGTCGAATTTACTTCGTCGTGGCCTTCTTATATCACCGACTTCATGATTTGTACTACCGCTCCTGAACTAAATTCATCAACATCGACCGACGAGCCTAAGTTAGCTAGAGCATCAGCCTCGTTGTTCTGATCTCGGGGCACTGCTATAGGGTCCATTCCCTGAATTGATACAATGTTACCTGTAATTTGTCCAAGTATCACATTCGTTCCTCTTTCACTTCGAACTTCCCATTGACTTGATTTACCACGTGGATGGAGTCGCACTTAGCTTCGATCAACTCGGCCCCAAGGCTCTTAGCCAATTCGAGACCTGCAATTATGACCTCATATTCGGCCTCATTGTTAGTCAATTTCATAGGTCTAATAGACTGCCTAACTATATTCCCTGTAGGTAGTTTTAACACGATGCCAAGCCTGGACCCTTTTGCGTTCAATAAAAAGGGCCCAGATTCCCTAGGTAGTCCCCGAGGTTAACAATAATTCCCTTTCAACTTGGGATATTAAGGTCGGCGTAAAGTCGGCCATGAAGTCTTCCAATATTTATGATTTTATGGCGGTTCGGGGTCGATACTCGATATCGAACCTTCTGATTTCGACAACCCATTTGGCCAACTAGACTAGTAACTCAGGTTTATGCATGATGTTCCTCAGTGGGTAAGAGATTACGACATATATAGGGTGGGCATTAAATGTACGGTTTTAACTTCCTAGAGGCGCTTAGCAAAGTGAGCGCCAATTTTTCTAAGTGAGATACCTTGTTTTGACCTCACCTAGAGTTCTACTGACATAAAAAAAAATTTGTAACTTCTTCTTCCCGAACTAATACTCCACTTACCTCCACCTCAGAAATTGCCAAATAAAGGTACAGTTGTTCGTCCGCCTTCGAAGTGAGCAGTAAAGGTTGACTCGATAGGTACCGTTTGAGTTCTTCCAATGCTTATTGGCATTTTTGGATTCAAAAAAAGTTGTTCTTCTTCTTCAACAGTAAGAAGAATCGATGGCTTTTGTCTAAGTACCTCAATATGAACCGGCTCAGGGCAGCTATACACTCGGTCAATCTCTGAATGGCCTTGACGTTATCCACTACGGTGATGTCTTCTATGGCTTTGATTTTGTCGGGATTGATCTCGATCCCTCGATTGGATACCATGAACCCAAGGAATTTCCCCGATCCAACCCGAATGCGCATTTCTCCGAGTTCAGCTTCATATTGTATTTTTTTAATATGTCGAAGGTTTCCTGCAAATGTTTTAATGGTCCTCTGCTCGCAGGTACTTGACTAACATGTTGTCAATATAAACTTCCATTGATTTTCCTATATGTTCTTCGAACATCCGGTTTACTAGGCATTGATATGTGGCACCAGTGTCGAACATCCGGTTTACTAGGCATTGATATGTGGCACCAGTGTTCTTTTATCCAAATGGCATTATATTATAACAATAGGTGCCGAATTTAATGATAAAATAAGGTTTTTCTTGATCGTCAGGGTTCATTCGGATTTTGTTGTTCCCAGAATAGGCATCGAGAAAGCTGAGTATCTCGTGCTCGGCCGTTGCATCGATCATCCTATCGATGTTAGGCAAAGAAAAAGAATCCTTAGGGCATGCCTTGTTCAGATCTTTATAATTTACACACATTCTTAGCTTTTTTCACTTTTTAGGCACTACCACTACGTTAGCTAACCATTACGGATATTTAACTTCCCGAATGGACCCTATTTTAAGGAGTTTAGATACCTCATCCTTGATGAATGCACGCTTGACCTCGAACTATGGTATCCTCTTCTGTTTGACTAGGTAGAACTTCGGGTCCAAACTCAGCTTATGAGTGGTCACTTCCGGGGGGTCCTAGTTATTTCAAGGTGGGACCAAGCGAAGAAGTCTATATTAGCTTTAGGAAATTCAATGAGTTTCTTCCTGAGCTCGGGAACTAACCCTATGCCCAGGTATACCTTTCGATTTGGTAGATGTTCGATCAATATGACTTTCTCCAACTCCTCGACCCTCGATTTGGTGGCGTCGGTATCATCAGAGGCTATGAATGACCTCGAAATTTTGTAATCATCCTCCTCGTCTGCTCCTCGCTCCTATGGTTCGGTCAGAGCTGACATCAATGATTGTTATTTAATTTCTTCATTTCTGGTCAGCTTTGAGTTCTTTGATATCAAAACTACAAGCACCAGGATTACCTCATCGACTGCGAATATTTCCTTTTCGACCAGCTATTCTCCATAGATCATCTTGGTTCCCCCCGACGTAGGGAACTTCAGTGCCTCGTGTGAGGTGGAATGTACCGCCCTCATGTTGTGAACCAATGCCCTTCCGGATAGAGCATTGTATCTCATGTCCCCTTCGATCGCATAGAATTTTGTTTCTTGGATCATGCTAGCGGTGTTCAATGGTAGGGTTTTCTCCCCTTTAGTGGTTTCGCATGCTATGTTAAATCCGTTTAATACCCGGACTGGTGGCACTATTTAATCCTATAGCCCCAACTGCTCTATGAACCTTGATCTGATGATGTTGACCGAGCTTCCTGGATCAATAAAAACATGTTTAACTCGAGATCTATTAATAAGTATGGATATTACCAGTGCATCATTGTGAGTTTGTACGATGCCCTCGGCATCCTCATTTCCAAATGAAATGGTCCCCTCCGGAGCATAATCTCGGGTACGTTTTTCCCTTATGATAGATACTTTAGTGCGATTTATCATTAGCCCTTGAGGGACATCGATCCCTCTAATGATTATGTTGATGACGCGTTGAGGTTCCTCTTGTTTGGTCTATTTTTTGGTGTCCCTATTTCTGAAGTGGTTTTTGGCTCGATCGCTCAGAAATTCTCATAGGTGCCCGTTATTAAATAATCGCAACTTCTTATATCAATTGCTGACAATCCTCGGTCATGTGACCATGAGTGCCATGATACTTACACATCAAATTAGGGTCTCTTTGGGTAGGTCAGACTGCAATGGTCTAGGCCACTTGGTTTCCTTGATCTCCTGATTACCGATATGATATTAGCAACGTCTATGTTGAAGTTATATTCTAACAATCTTGGTGCTTCCCTGGTCCCGAGCGGGCTATTGAAACCATTTTTGCTTATCAATCCTCGACTATTGGTCCTTCGATCATTTCTCCATTCATTTCTCGTGAGGTGGTGCCCGGACCTGTTTCCCCTTGGATCTCCGTTGTATGGTTGATACCGATCTCGATTCATGATCGACGACTCTCTTAGACCTGTCGTTGATTCTAATAGGATAAATGGACCTAGAAAGGGCTCTGAGTTTATAATGACCCGACCGGTCATTTTTTTCTAGATCCCCATTCCCCTAAATAAGATATCCCGTATGTGTTTTTACTATTTTATGACTTGTGGGGATGGTTAGTTCGGGTTTGGAAGGGTTCAGGTTGAAATCGAAACACTTAGTTCCTTAATAGTGATCTAAAATGGTTAAGTTTGACTTTAGTCAATATTTTGAGTAAATGACCTTAGAACCAGGATTTGATGGTCCTAGTAGGTTCGTATTATGATTTTGGCCTTGGACCTATGTTTGGATCAGGTTTCAAATGACCGGGGAGCATTTCGGTGCATAATGTTGAAAACTGGCGCGTTGAAGGTTTTCAAGTTCTTTAAAATTGGTTTGAATTAGGTTTTTGTGTTATTGAGGTCCATTAAGGATTCCGACCCTGGGAATAGTTCCTCATGGTGATTTAAAACTTGCACACAAAATTTGATGTCATTCTGAATAGTCTAAGTATGTTTCGGCGCGTTCGGAGCTAGTTGAGAAGTTTGAAGTTCATAAATTAATTCAATTTGATTTTGGGGTGTAATTCTTAGTTTCGATGTTGTTTTACATGTTTCGAGTGTTCGAGCAGGTCCATATTATGTTTATAGACTTGTTGGTGTAGTTGGACGGGGCCCGGGGTAGCTCGGGTGAGTTTCGGACCACACGAAATCGAGTTCAAAAAGTCTGTTATCTGTTGTTCTAGTTTCCTTCTTCGCGAATGCGGAGAAGGCCTCGCATTCGCGATGAAGGAGTTGGGCTAGGGAATTTTTGTGCTACGCGTTCACAAAAAGGAGCTCGCGATCGCGAAGCTCTGGGCCACTGGCCTTCACGTTCGCGTGAAGGGGTCCGCGTTTGCAAAGGGTAAGGCGAGCTGGTTGGGGTGGCACGCTGTTGGTCTTCGCATCCGTGTAGGGCAGCTCAGGCAAGTCTTCACGTTTGCGAGGCCCAGGTCGCATTCGCGATAGTCAAATTTTTTGGGTCTGGGCTGTTTGCCTTCGCGATCGCGATCGCGATCGCGAGGCCTCTTCCGCATCGCGAAGAAAGAATGCCTGGGCAGAGACTTGTTTTAAAAATGGGACTTAGGCCATTTTCTCTCATTTTCATTTCCTTGGCCAATTTTGGAGCTTCTTGGAGAGGGGTTTTCACCTAGCTATTAAAGGTAAGTAATTCCTACCCAATGTAAGTTTAATACATAGATTATGGATAGATTGTAACATGTAAAAATGTGAAAATTTTAGGAGATTGTTGAAAAACTTAGGTTTTTATAAAAATGGGGTTTAACCACGAAAATGATTATGGAATTGGGTAAAAAATTTATATTTGAGTTCGTAAGGTTATGGGTAACATTTATCTTTGAAACTTTCCGAAATTCGGGCATGTGGGCCCGGGGTGAATTTTAAGAATCTTCCAGTTTGGGTTGGGTAATTCCTCTAATAGCTAAATTATGTTGTTTAGCACCAAATTTGAGGCTTTAAAGCGGATTTGTGGATTGGATGTGAGCTTGAAAACGAGGTAAGTTTCTTACCTAACCTTGTATGAGGGAACTCATCCCCTTAGGTGTACCTTTATTGTGTATTACTTGTGTGGGGAGCTACATACGCACGAGGTTATGAGAGTCTGTGCGTAGCCATATTCCATGATATGCCCGAGTAGTCTTAGATCCACATCATGCTTTTAATTGTACTGTTGTGTTTATCATGCATATTAACTGTCTTGAATAGAGTTGAGACAAGGATCTAATGTTGCTATTTTCAACTTAGATCTCTTATTTTTGGAAGAATTGAGGAATGCTTAATAAATCTGAGAAATCCATGTCCTGTCGCGTCGCAAGTACTTCCGCGAGCGGGGTAAACTTCTCTACTCTAATGGGATCGTCTTGTTCACCTCGATAGTACGATAACTCTACTCTTATAGGAGCAGGCCGTTCCCCTCGGCAGTATATAGATGTATCTATGATTCATGCCGTTTGACCCTTGTCGACGCCCCCCTTTTTCACCCCTTTTTTTGGGGCGGAATCGGGTTTACGACATTATGGACAAAATAACTCTTATTCCTTTTTGAGGAACCGGGTTATGGAATTTGAAGAGTCGCCACCTAATGATTATAGTGCATTAGGACACTTTTTT